>VXBP01005379.1:251840-307977 GCA_013400115.1 Rhinopomastus cyanomelas | reverse complement strand
CCACTGGCAGGGGGTTCCCGGGGATTCCGGTGCCACCCTCCTCCTCCGTTTGCTCACTGGCCCCTGGGCTGCTCCGGACCACTCCCCCACCCCGGGTGCCCCCTGTCGTTCCTCAAGTCGCCCCTATTGCCGCTCGGTAGCCCCACAGTTGCCCTCCGGATTGTCCATCCAGTCACCCCGGTCAACTCCCAATCGCACCCTTGTTGCCCACTAACCCGGTCGCCTCCACCAGGTTCCCCCCGGTTGCCCCTCCGGTCGTCCCCCGTTGTATCCCTAAGTCTCCTCCCCAGGTCGCCCCTCTGTTGCTCCCTGGTTGCCCGCCAGGTTGCACCCCCAGTAGCTACTTGGTTGCCCCCCTTGTTGCTGTCCCCGGCCCTGCCTGGGGCTATTTCGGGGATCGCAGGTGGCTCCTGCCAGAAATAGAGCAGGGAGGTGGGGGTGGGGCCATGGGGAGGGACTGGGAGGGACTGGGGAGGGGAATTGGGAGGACTGGGGCGGAGGGGCGGAGGGAGAGGGGCCAGCAGGGGGCTGGGGCAGGATGGGGCAGGGTATTGGGGTACATGGGGCAGGATAAAGGGGTTCATGGACAGGGGATAAGGTAGATGGGGCAGGGTATTGGGGCACATGGGACAGGGTATTTGGGTACATGGGACAGGGTGTGGAGTTACATGGGGCAGGGTATGGGGTACATGGGGCAGGGTATGGGGTACAGAGGGCAGGGTATGGGGCAGAGTGTGTGGTACATGGGGCAGGGGATCAGAGCGGAAGGATACGTAAGACTGGGGTCTGTGAGGCAGGATGAGGTGGGATATGGGGGTACATAGGGACATTGGGAGGTCGTGGGGACAGGATGGATTGGGGTGTGTAGGGGTCCGTGGAGCAGGGAGGGATGGAGTATGGAAAATGTGGGGCAGGGATGGAGGGGTGTATAGGGGTCGATGAGGAAGGATGGAGTGGGCTATGTGGGGTAGGGGAGACAGGATGAAGTGGGGTGTGCAGGGATATGTGGGGTATGATATGGGGTCCTGGAGGGGAGTATGGGACAGGCTGTATTTGGTACATGTGGGTAGGGTATGGTGGCAACAAGGGAGTGGGATATATGTGTAAGGATACCTGGGGACAGTGGGGGGACATGGGAACAGCATGGAGCAGGGTACAGAGAGGACATGGGGCAGGATGGAGCAGGATACAGGGTGGGTATTGGGACAGTGGGATGCAGTGGAATATCGGAGGGGTCACAGGGCACAGTGGGGTGCAGGCTGTTCCCCAAGACAGCATTTGGGGGATGCCAGTGCGCTCACACTGGTGCTCGCTGGCTGGTGGTGGCCAAGGCCCCAGTGACAGGTGGCCGTCCCCAGTGTTGGGGGGCGAGGACTGCCTGTGGTACGTGGACAGGAACGGCTCATGGCACCCCGGCTTCGACTGCGAATTCTTCAGCTTCTGCTGTGGCACCTGCCAGCAGCGCTACTGCTGCCGTGACCCCATGCGCCTGCTCACCGAGCGCCAGCAGCGCCACTGCCTCGCCTTCAGGTACCCCTGGGCTGGGGGCTGTTGAAGCTGGAGGCTGAGCTGGGGCTGGATGTTGGGCACCAGTACCGGGTGCTGGGCACCAGGTGATAGGTGCTGAGCTGCAGCGATGGGGGCTGAGGGCTTCTTTGGGAACTGGAACTCTGGGGACTAGACGCTGGTCACTGGTACTGGATGATGGGCACTGGGTGCTGGATGTTGGGTGCTGGTCAGTGATACTGCATGCTGGTCACTGGTATTGGGTGGTGAGCACTGGATGCAGGGCACTGGCTGCTGGATGTTGGGTGCTGGTCACTGCTACTGGGTGCTGGGCAGCGATAGTAGGCTCTGGGTGCTTCTCAAGACATCCCTGTCCTCCCGGTCCCCAGGTGGGTGCTCTCTGGGTGCAGTAGGCATTGGTTCGAGTGGGTGGTGTGTGGTGGTGGAGGGATTTGCCCTGGGTGCCCCCTGCCATGCCTCACCAGGGGTGTCCTGGCAGCCCCAAGACCATTGCGGGCATCGCCTCGGCTGTGGTGCTCTTCATCGCCATCGTCACCACCATCGTCTGCTGCTTCATGTGCTCCTGCTGCTACCTGTACCAGCGCCGGCAGCACACACGCACCCCACTGCAAGGTGGGCTGGGGTTGTGGGATGGAGGGATTTGTGGGNAAGGGAGGATTTGGATTTTGGGGGTTGGGATACAGGGTGGGGGGTATTTGGGGTGCAGGAAAGGGGTATTTTGGATGCAGAGAGGGGTTGTTGGGGTGCAGGAAGGGGAGGCTGGGGTGCGTGAGGTGGGGCATCCAGTGCTGGGATGTTGCTGCCGGGATGGGGCCCTGCAGGATTGGGGTCTGGCTGTGCTGCTGTGGGGTCAGTATAGGGATGGGGTGATCCCAGTGCCAAGGGGGGGTGCTCAGGTCCAGCCGTGCTTACCCCACCCAGGCACCCAGTGAGCCCTTGGCCTAGCTGGGGTGGGGGTGCTGGGAAAGGTGGTGTTGGGGAGGGAAGGGTGATGGGGGTCAGGGTATGGGGGAAGGTGTTTTGCCTGGGTGCTGGGGGCAGGATTTGGATGCTGGAGGAAGGTACTTCAGTGGGTGCTGCTGAGATCACTCCAGTGCTCACCACCACCCCCTGGGCACTGCTGGGCTCTCTCTCTCCGTACTGAGGTGCTACACCCCCTTCCCTATCTCTCCTACAGGCTCTGAGATCCCCCTGTCTAGCTACCCCGTTGCACCCCCCCCACCCCCATTCCCTGTGGACCCTAAAGCCGGCCCCGTGCCTCCTCAGCCTGGCTTCAACCCCATGGCCATGTACCCACCGCCCGCCCCTGCCGCCCAGTACCCCATGTATCCCTCTGGACCCCCTGTCTACAACCCCTCAGGTGAGCACTGGGGTGGTGGGACCCCCTCTCTAGTCCCCCAGGGGACAAAGGTGGCCTTGCAGGGTGCTGACACTCTGTCCTGCTTCCCTCCACAGCCCCTCCACCCTACGTCCCTGCACAGCCCAGCTATCCCGGAGCCTGAGCACCCATGGGATACCCAGCACCCTCCAATTGCCACCAGCATGCGGGGCCCTGCAGGGCACCTCTGTCCTCCCACCTTGGTACCAGGAGGGTGCCCCAGCTGGAGCTGGATCCAGCCTTTCTCAGCCGTCCTGGGGGTGACCCCATGCTGGCAGCACAGGGCGGCTCTTGTCCCACACACTGGGCCCTTTGTGGGTGCCTCCGCCCTGGCTCTGGGTGCCAACAGTCCTGGTGCACCCATGGGAGGGGGTGCCTGGAGGGGGTGTCCACTGAGGGCTGAGTGTTGCTACAGTCCTGCACCCCAACCTCTGGATTCAGCCCCAGATCCCCCCCTCCCCCTGGGGCTGGTATTAAACCACTTATTGAGCCCCACATCCTGGTGTCGTCTCAGTGCTTGGTGGGGTGGGGGTCAGAGCCCTGTGCCCCTCACTGTGGGGCTGGAAGGAAGTAAGGCTATTTCCCTCTTCTTTTTCTGCTTCTCCACCCAAAAGTGACATTGGGATGGAGAATCCCCACCAGAGCAGCCCCACAGCTCCAAACTGGGGGGTAAAACCATCACCCCAGGGGGTTCGGGGCTGAAAGCAACAAATGGATCCCTGGGCTGGAGGCCTCTCTGCCATCCATTCCCCCATTCTGAATCAGCAGAGCCAGGCCTCCTCTCCCATCTCAGCTGGTGGTGAGGAGCAAGCGTGGGGGGAGCGTGAATCACCCGGCTATTTCAGACGGCGGCTCCTGGGGTGATTCATCCCCCTCACCCCATTGCTGGGAGGGGGGTCTAACCCCCAGCTAAATTTAGGACCGTGGAGATCATCATTCCCACACAAACCCCAACCGCTGCCCCATCTCCCAGGGGTCCCAGCATCCCATCACCCCGCCAAGAGTCCCCAATGAACCTGGGGAGGGGGCATCTGGGGGAGCAGCTGGGACTTTTATTGAAGTGAGATGAAAGGGGGGGGAATAAATCAATAAAAATAAGAAGCCAGGTGGGTGGTGGAATTGGGGGGGTTTTGGGGTATGGGGGTGGTTGTGGGGGAGGGGTAAAACTGTCCCCAGGGCGGTCCCAGCGCACACAGCCAGCTGCGTGGGGGTGGGGTGTGAGGGGGGCTCAGGGTTTGGGGATGGCCTGCTCCCGGAGGTAGAGGTCGCGGATGTCGGCCAGGCTGCGGCTGAGGGTGCCCAGCGCCTGGGCGATGACTCGCAGGACGGCCGCGGTCTCGCGGCGGCTTTCAGCGCATTCCCTGCGGAACGCTCGCATCTCCTGCACCAGCTGCTCGTTGGACTGGACGATGCGTTTCTCAGCCGGGCTGAGCTGGCTGCACTCGGGGACCCCGTCCGACAACCCTGGCGTCCCTGGGGGTCCCGCGTCGCCCCCGCCGCAGTTAGTGAGCTGTTCGGCTTCTTGCTCGAAGAGGATGCTCGGGAAATCAGAGCCCAGCGGCTCCTGCTGCCCGCCCAGGTCGCCCAGGGACAGTTCGGGGGCTGTAGGATGCGGGGGGCTCCGGCTCCAGCCCTCACCCAGCTCGCTGGGTGAGCGGATGCTGCTGCGGGATAGCCGACGCTCGGCACTGCGGATGCTGTCGGCTACGGGGCTGTGGAAGGGCTCAGTCTTCACTTCTACCGGCTCCTCCTTCACTGGCTCCTCCTTGATGCCTGCAACAGGAACAGAGAGAGTGGGGCTGCTGCCAGGATCCCCCCCATCTCCCCAGGGACTGAGCAACCTAACCTCCTCCTGCCTCTGCATCCTCTGTCCCTGACTCCCTCATCCCCACCCCCGAGCTCCCATATCCCCTCTCCTGTGCCTGGTTCCGCTTCCATTGACATGTATGGACCCACATCAACCCGAGTCCCTCACTGTGCTCCAGCCCCATCATTCTCCCAGTCCCAGTATTCCCATATCCCTGCATGAGGTGCCCCTCATAACCCTGTGTTATGCTCATATGTCCCTGTCGTGGTCCCCCTCTTGGTCCAAGTTTCCAGTGTCCCTGCTCTGATCTCCAATGTTCCTGGTCCCAGCAACCCCCAAGTCCCTGTCCTCATCCTGCCATGATTGTCCCAATCCCACCATGTCCCAATCCTGTTCCCTGTCCCATATCCCTGTCCCAATCCCAGCTGTCCATATCTGTCGCCAGGCCCTGGTATCCCCCTGTTCCAAACCCAGTGTCTCTGTCCCCCTGTCCTGATGCTGCTGTCCCATCCCCAGTGCCCCTGCCCCCATCTCAGTCCCCTTCTGTTCCTGTGCTTCTGACAGTCCCCTGTCCTGACCCAGGTTCCCCAAATCCCTGACCTGGTTTTGGTGCTTCAGGCCTTGTCTTGGTTCCCTGCTCCTGTCCTGGTTCCAGTGCTGGGTATCTCAGCATCTGGTCTGAGTGCCCCCTGCACCTCTGTCCTGATCTCCCATGTCCCTGTTCTTCTTCTTGTGTCCATGGCCCCTCCGTGACGCCATGCCCCTGTCGTGATGCTCATTATACCTGTCTCAGCCTCTCCATGTCCTTGTCTTGGTCCCATTTTCCCCACAGCCCTGTCCCAGTCACCCCACAACTATGTCCTGCCAGTCTCACTATCTCTCTGCCCTAGTCCCCTGGGTCTGTGTCCCTGTCACTCCATCCCTGCCCCAGTTCTTCCATCTCCCTGCCCTCAGCCCTGCATCCTGGTCCCAGTGCCCGTCCAAATCCCCCCCATATGCAGGTCTCAGTGCCCCAACACAGTCCCCATCCCCTCACATCCTGGTCCTGGTCCGTCATGTTTCTGTCCCAGTCCATGATGTCCGTGTTCCCCAGCATGTGTGTCCTGGTTGCCCCATCTCCCTGACCCAGTCCTCCATGGGTCTGCCTGCATTCCCTATATCCACATCCCGATCCCTGTATCATGATCCCCTGTGTCTCTGTCTCAGTCCTTCCACACATTGGATCCTGGTCCCAGTGCCCTGAGCCCATCCCAGTTCCGGTCTCAAACGTCCCAGTTCCCCATGTCTGTGTACTGGTCTCCTGTGTCCCTATCCCTTCATGCACCTGTACTGGTTCCAGTTGCCCTGTGTCCTCCATGTCTGTGTCCTGGTACCAGTGCCACCCAGTCCCTCCCAGTCCATGTCCTGTTTCCTTGTGTCTGTGTCCTGGCTCCACACGTCTCTCCACGCCCCATCCTTGTTCCAACATCCCGGTGACTTGTCCCCGTCTTCCCCGTCCCTTCACTCTGCTCCCCTCTATCAATGCCCTGTTCCCCCCGTCCTTATCCCATCCCCTCTGTCCCTTTCTCAGCCACCCCTTCATCTCTGCCCTGGTCCCCCTTGTCCCCATCTCGTTCCCCGTGTCCCCACCGGCCCCCCCGCGTCTCTGTCGCAACCATCCTCTGCCTCTGTCCCGTTCCCTCCTGTCCCTGTCCCAGTTCCCCTGTCCCTGTCCCAGCCATCCCTCTGTCCGGCCCCCCCTGACCTGCCCCGGTCTCCTGTGTCCCCTCGCCCCGTTCCCTCCTGTCCCTATCCCGTTCCCCGCGTCCCTGTTCTGGTCCTGGTCCCCGTACCCTTGTCCCAGACATCCCTCCGTGCCTCTATCCCGTTCCCCGTGTCTGTGTCCCAGTCATCCTTCCACCTCTGTCCCAGTAACCCTGTCCCGGTCCCGGTCCCCCAAGGCCTCTCCCAGTCTCCCGTCTCCCACTACTCCGGTCCCCGTGTCCCTGTCCCGATCTCCCGTGTCCCGGTCTCCCGTGCCCCATCCCCATTCCCCCGTATCCCTGTATCTCCTGTCCCACCCTGTTCCCCCAGCCCCCCCACCGCCTCGCACCCACCGTGTGGTGCCACCACCTCGACGCTGAGCAGCGGGGGGTCGATGCCGGCGGCTCCTCGCGGTCCCCAGGCGGGAACGGAGCCGGGGCCGGGACCGGGGCCGAGCTCAGGGGGGCCGGGCCCGGAGCCGTTGCCGTTACCGGTTCTACCGGCGGCTCTAGCGGCAGGTCCCTGCCTCTCCTGCCGGTGCCGGGTGATTTTATCGTTGGCCCGACGGCGCAGTCCCCGCCAGCGGTTCTTCACCTCCCCGATGTCGCGCTGGTTGCGGCCGGCCGCGTTGATCTTGTTGGTGATCCGCCACCAGATCTTCTGCTTCTCATAGGCGTTCACGGTGCTGGCGGCGGCGCCGAAGAGCAGCTGCTCGTACTTGAGCACCTCGCTCATCAGGATGTCGATCTCCTGCAGCGTGAAGTTCGGTTTCCGCTTCAGCAGCCCCCGTCGCGCTCCGCCGCCGCCGCCCGCCGCCATGGCCGCCGCCTCCTCCTCCTCCTCCTCCTCCTCCTCCTCCTCATGGCGCCGCCCCGCCGCCCATCGCCTCCGCTGCTGCACCTGGGTTCCCTCCCCTCCGTCCGGTACCGAGCGGAGCGAACAGAGAGCGGTGCGCAGGTTCCGCCACCCCCGGCTGCGGCTGCTGCCTTTGGGGCCGAGACCGGGGAGGGGTGGACTTGGGACGCAGCGCCTCCTGTTGGCTGCCGCTGCGCACTGCAGCGCCGGTGTCTCCCCTGTACCGCCCTCTATCGGGAGCAACCATCCCGGTCCGTTATGGCGCCCCCTGGTGGGCGCTGTCCCTCTTCGCTCCAGTTCGGGGTACCCCGATTCGGGGTGTCCCAGTGGCCCCGGGGGATCTGGTCTGGGGGCTGGGGTGACTACGCGGTACCCGGTTCAGGGCGTCCCGGGAGTACCCCCCACCTGCCAGTCCCTTTCAGCAGGTCTGCCCTCCTGCAAATTTCTAAATAGGGGAATTTCACCCCATTCTGGAAGCCTCGTGCCCGTTGGGGGGGTCCCCCGGGGGTTTCCTCTGCACCCCGAATCTGGTCTAGAACCCATGGTCCCACCCAGGGAATCCTGGGGCTAGGGAGACCACCCTCGGGTATCCTCCATCCTGGCTCTGGGTGACCCCAGGGAATTTGGGGTGTACATATGGATTCAGGGTGCCTAGTTGTGGGTGTCCATCGGCCCCATTTGGGGGATTCTGGGTTGATGTGTGGCCCAGATGTCCAGCTCAGGGGGGCCTTGTAGTTCAGAGTGTCCCTGGGTGGGGGTGCCGGGGCCCCTGGGTGCTGCAGGGCACAAGGCAGGGGAAGCTCTGGGTGTGTTTATTGCTGATGCAGTGGCCATACATGTGGTGAAGGGGCGGGTGGGCACCGCACACCCCAAAAACACTCTTCAGGGATGCCAACAGCACCCCTCACCCATCCCGCTCCACACCCACAGTGGGAGGTGCAGGCAGGGCTGCTGGTGGCACTGGTCCCCCCTGCTCCACACCCACCAACCCTGTGTCCCCTTCTTTGAGCGCCCCAGTTACCCCCTGATTTTGAACGAGTGCCTCACTGTTGCACCCCGTAATGCTCCTAGGCATCCTGATGGTGGCCTGGTTGACCTTGACCCTCCGCAAAGCCAGGCTGGGGGGAGTCACCTCTGCTTGCCCCAGGCTGGGCCACTTGAGGGGCCCTGTGGGCAAGCTGGGATGGGGAGATGCCAAGCCCCCTGCTCCGAGGGGCTCCGCTGAGGGCTGGCTCGGACCCCCCTGCGTGGTCATCGCCGGGCGGAGCGGGGCAGTGCTGGCGCTGAGCGAGCTTGAAGGCTTCACAACCGTTGGAATAATAAATACAGCATGGTCCTCCGTGGCCATGGTGGCCCTTCGTCCGTCTGTCCGTCCGTCTGTCCCCGAGAGATCCCTGCTCTGTGGCTTCCCCAAGGGCTTCTCAGGGCAACAGTCACAGCAAGGCACTGCCATGCCAGGCGGTGGGGGGACACCTGACCCCCTCCCTACTGCAGCAGCTTCGGTAACTCCACCTGCCAGAGAGGACACCCCGTTACTGGGGGAGCTGAGAAAGGGGGTGCTGGGGTGGGTTAGGGGCCCTATATGGACCTGCTGTGGTGGAGCTGGCCAGGGCTGCACAGTACTTGGGGACACTGGGACAGGGACAAGGATGATCCCCCTGTCCTGGGCACTGGGGAAGCTCCAGCTGGGCTCCTGGGGTCAGCTCTGGGCCCCTCCCTCAGTGCCAGAAGGATACAGAGGGGCTGGAGTGGGGGCAAAGAAGAGCAACGGAGCTGGGTAAGGGGCTGGAGAAGCAGTGCTGTGAGAAACTGTGTCCATGATTCTGTGATTCAATGATCTCTTCCTCTTGCCCAAGCTGGTTGTCCTCATACTCCAACTCTTGGGTAGCCCAGCCTGGGACACAACCCATTTGGGCTGAGTGAGATGTTCTAAGGCAACATGCTGGGACCATCTCTGCTGCCCTGGGCCACCTCGCAGCCCCAGCAGTACGGGTTCAGCCACACTAATGTGGCAGCAAGAGTTCCTGCCCTTGGGGACCTGCTGGCTTTGTGGTCTCACCAGCTGGGACACTGGTCCTTGTGGGTGGGGATAGTTAAATGTGTCTTCTTCATTGTGTCCCAACCCCTGAAGCCAAACCTGACTGCTGGAACAAGGGAGATCTGCCCAACCCAAGGGCTCTGCCAAGGAATGGATCTTCTCCTGCTGGACTCTCTGCCATGGGAGGACACACCCTGCTTTGCAAGGGGCAGCTCAAAGGGATGGCCCTGCCCTGCCCTGCCCTGAGCTCTGTGCAGGGGTTGGGGCCATGGACTCCATGCCCTGCACTGGAGGAGAATGCACCTGAGAATCATAGAGCCGTCATGGCTGGAAAGGATCTCCAGGATCATAAAGTTCAGCCCTCATCCCAACATCTCCCTAACCTTTAGACCCCGAAGGACAACCCTGAGCTCTCCACTAGCCAGGTGACCACAGACGTGATCTCAGAACTCAGCTCACAGACCAGCCCTGTGGCTGGCCCCCACCGCAGCCCCGCACTTGCCTTCTTGAGCTGCTTGAGGTTGCTGGAGCGAATGGCTGCCAGCAGCTGGTCCCGTGAGTTCTTCTCCTGCATCGGCAGTGCCCGGTCTCCCAACTTCCTCTGTGTGGCAGGAGACAGTGAGTTCCTCAGGTTCTCGTTGATCAGTGGTGGGGCGAGCGGAGGAGGAGGTGGTGGTGGCGCAGCAGGTGCCCCCGCTTTCTTGGGAGAGGTCTTCGGGGAAGCCTTGGGGGACGGGTGCGGCGACGGCTTGGGGGACCCTTTTGGCAGGGTGCCAGCCTTGGGCACCTCCAGAAGGTCTTTCTTCTCCCCCCTCTCCTGTGCCAGTTTCTGCTCCTGGAGGCGTTTCTGCCTCTGTCTGTCCATATTTCGGCTCAGCAGGTTGGTGACTGTCATGCGTGGCCCGGCCAGCTCAAAGTGATAGCCCAGCTTCAGGAGTGTGGTGTTCTCCTTCAGCAGCTTGGCGATCTCCATCTCTGTCTTCCCCCCACAGATGTGCCGCTGGTTGTGGAAGCGCAGCTCCGTCAGTGTGTTGTTCTGCAGCAGCGCCCGGAAGATGGCCAGGATGCCTTTGCCCGTGATGTGGTTGGAGTCCAGGTTGATGCTGGTCAACACCTTGTTGGACTTTAACATGATGGCGATGGCAAAGGCCACGTGGTCATCAGCTCGCGTGTTGGCCAGGGCAAACAGCTTGACCACGGTGTTGAACTCCAGGGCCTCGGTGAAGCGCACCAGGGTCTCGTTGTTGATGCAGTCCGAGTTGTTCACGTTCACTTCGGTGACCTCAGCGTCGTTGTTCTTCACCTTCTCAATGAGCTCATCAAAAATGCTGGAGGCTTCATCATCCTTGGCCTGATCTGAGGAGCTGATCGCACTGGGTTTCGAGGGGCTGTTCTCAGCTGCTGTTTTGGCCTCCTGTTTCTTCTCTGCTGCCTCTGGCTGGGATTTCTCCTCTGCCTTGGTTTTCACAGCTGAACCCTTTTCCTCTTCTTTTTTGTCTTTTTCTTTCTTTTCTTCTCCTTTTGCATCTTTTTCTGCCTGTTTCTTTGATCTTGAACTCTTCTCTTCCTCCTTGGTGTCCTCCTTCCCTGTGCCCTTCTTCAACGCCGAACCCTTTTCCTCTTCCTTTTTGTCCTTCTTCGTGTCTTTCTTTGTTGCTGCTTCTTTCTCTTCTTCCTTTTTATCCTTCCCTTCCTCCTTTTTATCCTTCTCTTCCTCCTTTTTATCCCTCCCTGCATCCTTCTTTAATGCTGAGCTCTTCTCTTCCTCCCTTTTGTCCTTCCCTGTGTCCTTCTTTGACACCAAACCCTTCTCTTCCTCCTTTTTGTCCTTTCCCGTGTCCTTCTTTGACACTGAACCCTTCTCTTCCTCCTTTTTGTCCTTGCCCATCAGCTTTTTCTCCATGGCCTTGACCTTGTTGTTGATAGCCTTCTCCTCTTTGCTCTTGGTGTCAGCCTCAGCTTTAACCTTTGGCTCTGTTTTCTGAACAATTTCTTCCTTTTTAGAGTCTTTCCCCACTTTTGGATCTCGTTTCCAGGCCAGGTCTTTGGAAAGAGCTTCCTTTCCCTTTTCATCTTCATTCTTGTCTCCTTTACTCTTCTCGCTCAACCTGCTCTCCTAACAAGAGAAAATCATAGAATCATAGAGTCATTAGGGATTGGAAGGGACCCCAAAAGATCATCTAGTCCAATCCCCCTGCCACAGCAAGATCACTTCACTGGAGAAGTTATGGAATCAGAATCACTCAGGGTTGGAAGGGACCACCTGATCATCCAGTTCCAACCCCCCCCCCACCAGGCTGGGACACCCCACCCCAGACCAGGCTGGCCAGAGCCCCATCCAGCCTGGCCTTAAACACCTCCAGGGATGGGGTCCCCACCACCTCCCTGGGCAACCCATTCCAGGCTCTCACCACTCTCACAGTGAAGAACTTCCTCCTCACATCAAGTCTAAATCTACCCATCTCCAGCTTTGCTCCACTGCCCCTAGTCCTGTCGCTACCTGCCATCTGAAATAGTCCCTCCCCAGCCTTTTTGTAGTCCCCTCTCAGATACTGGAAGGCCACAATAAGGTCACCTAGGTGTTACAGAGACAAACATCTCCAACGTCCAGCCTCACCACCCCAGCCTCATTAGCACCAGCTCAGCACCTCTGTCCCCATGGGGCAGCACTGCAGCCAGGGAAGATGATCAGGAGAATGTTGGTCAGGCTGGACTTAGGAAGGTCTTAGATCTCGCCTAAATCAAACACTAGTGATAGAAACCTGGGGAGAGCAGCATGGAGGGTCCCCAGGAGATGATAGAGAGGTGTCATGTGGAACTTGAGGACAGCTAACACCACGTCTGTGCTGTGACAGTGGACAATCTCATGGACAGGGCTCTTCAGGGAGGTCCATGACCAGCTCAAAGTCATGACATGTTAGAGCCTCCACCTTCCCTGTGTGGTTCCCCACCATGGAATCAGCCTTTGAAAAAGGAAGGTTTAACCCAGTGGTTGTGGTTTGGGTCCACCAAGGCAGCACCAAGGACCACAGAGCCGCTCACTCACTCCAGGATGGAGAAAACACAGCAGAAGTCCCCAAGGTTCAGACAAGGACAGGGAGGACAGTCAGCAGCTATGGGCACAAGTGGAAGACAGCGTTGACTTGGCTGAGTTTGACTTGGGGAAACAAAAGCCATGTGAACTCAACAACAAACCCGCCAGCAATGCAGCAACTGAACCGGAGTGGGGTGTGAGAAGAGCAACTGGATCTTAAACACCGCTTCCCCCCACCCTTCTTCTCTACCTTCTCCCTGGGCTCAGTTCTGCTGAGGGACACACGTTCAGGGTGACCACACTGATCCCTTCCTGTCCCACCTCCTGTGAATTATCCTCTTCTTAATCACCTTTGTTATCTTCTTCTTAATCACCTTGTCTACCAGGGATGGATAGTGTCAAGCTCCTTGTGATCCCCAGGTGCTTCTCAGCCCAGCAGAGCTGTCAGAGTAGGGCCAGAGGAGGTCCCAGAGATGCTGCTCTGAGGGTGGAACCCTCTGCTGTGGGACAGGCTGGGAGAGCTCCGGGGTTCAGCTGGAGAGGAGAAGCTCCAGGGAGATCTTAGTGCAGCCTTTTAGGGCTTCAAGTGGCCAATCAGAAAGCTAGGGGGGGACTGCTGAGCAAGGGCTGCTGTGCAAGAGGTGATGGTCAAACTGGGAGAGGGAGATTCAGACTGGAGAGAAAGAAGAGATTGTTGGTGCTAAGAGTGGAGAGAGCCTGGCCCAGGGTATCCTGAGAGGTGGAAGAAGCCCAATTACTGGTACCATCCCAGGTCAGGTTGGCTCTTGAGGCTCTGAGCAACCTGCTGTGGTTGGGGCTGTCCCTGCTCAGGGCAGGGGTGGGACTGGAGGAGCTGTGAAGGTCCTTCCAACACAAACCTCTCTGTGATTCTATGACAGATGAACTCCTCACCTCAGGACCACATTTGCTGCTCAGAGGAAGATCCTACAATAAGGTCTGCGGTGGCATTTGGCTGTTTAAAACTCCCTCTCCCTGCCCCACAGCTGGAAGGACACAGTTCTTGCCCCTTGTGCCTGAGCCAGCTCTTTGTGGCAGGACAGCTGGGCTCTGTGTGCCAGCCGGCTCCATCCTGTGTGGAGGTGACCAGAGCATGATGTGGTGGGACTCTGCTAGCTGGGAGCCCAGCCACAGAACCAGGGTTAGGTGAGGCTCAGATCTGCTGCTCAACGCCCTCAGTTTGACCTCTGTTCATCCAGTCATGCTGGAGACCCAGACTGTTTCAGGGCTGGGGCAGCACTATGGCCTCATCCAGTTCCTCGAACCCTCACATCCAATTCACCCTAGTTCATAACCAGGTCTGTCCTGCTCCAGATGATGCCCTGGCCACGGTGTCTTCTCCATCACAGGGCCTCTTCTCAGCACCTGGCAGTGCTGGCCCATGGGGACTGGTTTTTCCATGGGAAGGACTGGCCTGGCTGTGAGCAGGGTGGTGGGGACTGTTTGTACCTCCTGTATAAACAGCTGCCATCGAGGAGCAGAGAGCTCTTTACGGACATGGGAGAGCTCTTGGATCTCCCTGCACAGACCTTGACAGGTGACAGAAAGGCAAATGCCAGACCCCACAGAGCTTGTCCCTGTGTCCACACAGTCCTATACCCCAAGGGACAGGGATGGGACTCCCAGAGGTGCCCCAATGGCAGCACCTTTCTGCACTGGGGCCGGTGGGGAGCAGCTGATGCTGTCTCCCCTGGCACTGAGATGGTGGCTCTTTTCACCCAGGTTCTTGTTTCCCAGGGCTGGGATGGTGACAGCCTGAAGCATCTTGTTGAGGAGCCACACCTGCTCTGGCAGGAGACTGCCCAGGAGATATGAGGGTGGTGAGGACTCTCTTGCCTTGCTTTATCCCCCACATCCATTCCCCATGGTGCCTTTCAAAGGTGTTTGGGAAGATCCTGGGTTGGAGGCATCTTGCAGGTCCCTGGGAGAGGAGACAGTTCCCCCACCCGGAGCTCTACAGCCAGTTCCACATTCACAGGCTGAGCAGTCCTCCGAACCAGCACCTCATCTCCACACCAGCTGCTCCACAAACTTTCCCCTTCCCAGCCTTACTTCACACCAGATGGCAGTGGGGAGCCTGAGTCTCCCTTAAGCTTCCTGGGCCACCCAGGACCAAGCTCTGTCTATGAATGTGCAAATCTTGGAGAAAGGGAGGAAAAATCTGGAGAAAAGGTCCTGCAACATCTGCCTTGCTCAGAGAAGGCAACAGATTTCTCCAAATCCAGCAAATTTGGGATCCTAAAAGGAGCTGGAGCCCGCAACACTAGAAAGACCTGGAGCTGCTGGAGCAAGTCCAGAGAAGAAGATGGAAATGCTCAGAGGGCTGAAGCCCCTCTGCTCTGGAGACAGGCTGAGCGAGTTGGGGTTGTGCAGCCTGGAGAGGAGAAGACTCTGGGAGGACCTTCTAGTGACCTTCCAGTCCCTGAAAGGGGCTGTCAGAAGGATGGGGAAGACTGGAACAGGGAACAATAGGATGAGAGGTCATGGTTTGAAGCTGGAAAAGGGCAGAGTGAGTCTGCACAGGAGGAAAAAGATCTGGAATCTATGAGTGGGGGATCCCTGGAACAGGTTGCCAGAGAGGTGGTGGAGGCCCCATCCCTGGAGCGGTTCAAGCTCAGTCTGGCTGGGGCTCTGGGCAAGCCAGTCTGGTGAGTGCTGGCCCTGCTTGGTGTAGGGGTGTTGGACTGGATGCCCTTTGGAGGTCCCTCCCAACCAATCACAGTCAATGACTCTATGATTCTATGAAGTTATTGCAGAAGGTGCTGGCTGGTGGCAAGGAATCAGAGGTATTCGAGCTGTTCCATCTCCTAGAGTGTTGCCTTGATCTCAGCACCTCTGCCCCTGCAAGGGAAGGTGCTCTGCAAGCGCTCAGCTTTGGCAGCGGCAGCAAAAGGGAAGGAATCAGGAGGAAGAAACTCCCAGGCAAGAAATAGTCTCTGTGTTACTAAACCCAAGGGTCACTCTCACCCATCTCACCCACTTGCCACTGCCTGCCTGAGACTCTCCATCCCTTAGTGGATACTGGGAACATGTCCAAAGCCAGGTGAAAAGGGACTGAATTGTGCCCAGGGCTCTCCTGCCTTTGGTCCCACCCCCCAAAGTCTCAATGTGTCCCACCACCTCGACCACACTGCAGGTGCCAGCACTGGAGGGTGACACCAGCCCAAGCTCCACTCACTGGTGACAGTGCAGAGTCCTCACCTCCAGGCTGGAAACGAAGCAGATGCTACAGCTCTTGGAGCCACATGGCAGAAGAGGAGAGGGAACTGTCTCCCTCCCCTGCCCCCCAAGCCTTGGGCTGACCACACAGCCTCCAGCATACCTCCTTCAGCCCAAGGCCACCAGCCAGACTGTGCCCATCTGCCAGCCCTGCACCCTCTCTGTTGCCATCCTGAGTGCTGCCTGCCCTCTCCTCTCGGTGCTCTGACCTGTTTACCCTGGACACTGAGAAAGCAGGGCTGCTGCACTCCATCCCCTGCCATCCCCTGTGCCCGAGCACTGCTGTTAGGGGAATAGTTTGTACCCAGCGTGTCAGACCTTTAAAAAGCAGCCTCATGAAAACAGCCTGGGACTTGGCTGATTAATCACCAGTGTTTGGATGAACTGAAATGCCTTCCTCGTTTCCTCTAAATAGACTAAAATGAGCATCGCAGTGACTCGTTAACGTTTGAAACCCTCAAACCCACTCAGATGTTTCCTTAAAAGGCAAAGGAGACCGGGAACTTCTTGCCTGGAATCCGAGCGCTTGCAGCATCGCTCTGGGCGTTGGGCAAGGGATGGGGCTGGGGATGGAGCAGCTGGCCGAGCTGGGGAGGTGGAGGCAGAGTGGAGCAGAGGGGCTGCTGAGATCTGCTACAGGCAGAGGGGACGGGAGGGTGGCACAAAGTTCTCACCTCCAGTCCTGAAAGCCCCTCAGTTTGTTTTAGGGTAGAAAATCACTTTTTGAGTGGTATGTGTGAGAGCTGGTCAGTGAGAGATGGTCACCCTGCTGCATCCACAAGCAGGTTTTGAAGCGAAGTGGGAGGGGAGGAATGGATGTGGTCACCCAGGGACTAGCAAAATCTGTCCCTGAACCAGAGGGGAAGGGGCACTTGGTGGCCGGGCTGCTGTTGTCCTGTTAGGCCCTGGAAGAGGGCTCATATGGAAATGCATTTGCAGAAGAGATGTTTTGTCTTTGAAAGGGCCCAGCTTTCAGCAGCTCACAGTTATTTTCAGACTTATGTCCTGGGAAGGGTCCCTTGTTGCCCGGGTGACCAGGCTGGCCATGGTGCCCCACCATGCCGGCCACGTGCTTGGCTCAGCTAAAGAACAAGATGTTGGGCTCAAAGAAGCCCTGGGGGGTACTCACTGCCAAACAGCTCTGTGTTCAGCTTCAAGGGAAGGGTGGCTGAATAGGGGAAGTCAGAAGAGCCCAGGATGGCTCCTTCATGTGGGTCACTGCTGGGGGCACCTGGCGCTGCAGGAGATCCAGGGTGAGCTGCATTGTGGCCGGTGGCTCCAGCTGAGGACAACCAGGACACAGGCTCCATACCCCCCCATGCAGAGGAACACAGTCCTATGGGAACAGCTGCTCTTGAGGAGTGTGAGGGGAAAACGTGGAGCAAAGCGAGGGCTGCACATCTGCTCACAGGCACAAACCTTGCACCTGCACCCTTGCAAGCACCGAGTGCACCAAGGGCTTTCCACCACTTGAAACCAACTGCCTGGCACCAGTGCTTGGCTCCCCTAACCAAGAAGGGAATGACTGCGGGACGACTGGCAGAGCAGAACTGAACCCAAGAGTGATTTCAGCCCATGGGGTCATTTCTACACATGCACCAAAGCCTGTGAGTCTTCTTGCAACTCACTGCCTCCCTCCTCTCCAGCAGTTCCAACAGTAGACCCCTTCAGGCACTGGCTGCTGGATGCCTGGCTTTTGTCACCAACACAGACCCTCTACCCACAGATGTAGGGCTGGAGGATGAAGTCCAGACCAACACACTCTCCCTTTCTTTCCCAGCCTGTGCTGGGGTAATTCAGTCATTCTGCAGCCAGCAGGACATCTTCCAGTCCATCTTCTGGCAGGGCTTAGGCCACAGGTACCCACCAGCAAAATTCCATTGGTCCCACACACAGCCTGAGTGATGGAGTGGCTTTCAGAGGTGGGAGAGCCAGGAAGTGGAAGCCACAGGGGTGGGGGGACACCTTTGAGAGACAAACAGACAGCTCACAAAACAGTCAGCTGGGACCCCTAGACCGGACCAGCAAGGGAAGGAAACTGGGTTTGGTTATCTGAGGTATGTGTTGGGTATAATCACAGACCCATAAGTTGCTGTCCAAGTCCTACAAAGGTCTACAGAGCCACCATGAGATGGAGGTTGAACCCACAGCTCTAATCTAGTGCATCTGCATCATCCTCTGCAGACACATCTCTACATGGAGTGGGGGCTCCCAAGGAGCCCCAATATCTCCTCCACTCTGTCCAGTGACCCCAAAGCCCAGCTGGAAGATGTGAGTGAGGCACCAGCATCCCTCCATACCCCAGTGTCACCACAGGTAAAGAGGGCTGAGGAGCCTGGGCACAAGTCACATGAGAACTGCCATGGGGCAGGATTGTCCTCTGAGCCTACCCCACCGGGCAGAGCAGTCCCTTGGGGTGGCTGGTGGGCAGAGGCAGGTTGTTCTGCACTTGCCATTCCTGGGTATTTGGATACCCGATGCCAGTGTGCTCTGGGCACGTGGGAAGGCTGCTGGAGCCAAACTAAACCACCACAGGTTGGCCAAGCTGCTCCTTTCTTCCATTCCTCAGCCAGTTTTGAGTAACTCCAGGAGAACTCAGAGCCAAGGACATTCCTGGAAGAAATGCTGCGTCCTTGGCAGAGCCCCGAGAGCTACTAAGCCCTGACTGCCGGCAACCACCAGAGTAAGCAGAGCCTTGAGGGTCTGGATGACCCTGCTTGCCCAGGACAGCTGAGGGCAGGTCCACGTGGTACCTACCCCCTCACAACTACCTGCCGCAGCACCAGGGAGAATCTCCTGGTCCCCAGCAGGACCATTCCCAGGCAGCAAAAAGCTTCTCCTTCAGCTTATTCGGACGCTTTTGGCCCGAAGGAAGGGTGAAAGGACGTTGGCTCTGAGCACTGGGACACAGGCAGACCCAGCGTGACCCACCATGCTCTGTGTGCTGAAGTCCAGAGTGATGTAAACAACTTGTCCCATCCCGCTTCGGCGATCCCTCCGCTATTTTAACAAGGATCTCTGTTATTCCCTATCCCTTTGACTCAGACCTCTCTGACCTCAGATCTCCCAGTCTCTTTGCACTTCCCAGGCTGATGTTTTGAACATCTCAGTGGTTCCCCCTGAGATGCTATCCTCCAGAGACTGGACAACTCATGGCCCTGACTTCTGTGTTGCTCTGCCTTCACTGCTGAATTAGGGCTGGGAACGAACCTTTCAGCTGGGTTTCCTTTCATAGAGTAGACCCTGCTCTGCAGGAAAAGCCCTTCCAGAAAGCCCTTGGAGCTGCTGAATACTCTGCAAATGGAAATTTGGCTTCACTAACGACATCTGCTTTTAGAGGTCGAGTTTTTCTCCTGTGCCCCTTCTCCTGGCACAGCCCTGGCCGCACTGGGGGTGCTCAAGGTGAGACCTTTTCTCCAATCACTTCCTCCTGGGCAGGGGTTGCATCGGGCAGTGAACACCAGCCGTTCTCCACAGCCTCCTCCAGGCTGGATTCCTGCCCGGCGTACTTTCTGAGAGCAGCTCGTAATGAGCGTTCCTTGGATTTTTAGGAAGAGAAGAAGTGTGAATCAGCTCAAATGACTCCAGTTCAGACCCTTAAATCCTGCCTCTGTTCTCTGCGTCACCGGGCTGGGTGCTGGAGAAGCAGGACTGTGGCTCCCAGACTCCTGGGACTACGTGGAAGGCAGATCCAGGCCTCTTGCCAGTGCAGTTCTCTCAAGGGTCCCTACAGCCAGCCCATGGGACCATTACAGGCACCCCACAGTGTTACTGGTGGCCATGGGTACCCAGTGCGGGAGGATGAATCTAGGTCTTTGAAGCAGGTGAGATGAACCCCAGTCTCAAATGCCTGCCTGCTAATGTCAAAGTTGGTTTGCTGGTCCAAACCCTTAAAGCCTAGAACCATCACATGGTTTGAGGTGAAGGGACCTTCACAGCTCCTCCAGTCCCACCCCTGCCCTGAGCAGGGACAGCCCCAACCACAGCAGGTTGTTCAGAGCCCCAACAGCCAACCTGGATGGTGCCAGCAATTGGGCTTCTCCCACCTCTTGGGCACCCTGGGCCAGGCTCTCCCCACCCTCAGCACCAACAATCTCTCTTTCTCTCCAGTCTGAATGTCCCTCTCCCAGTTTAACCATCACCCCTCGTCCTGACAGAGCAGCTCCTGCTCAGCAGTCTCCTCCAGCTTTCTGATCGGCCCCTTGAAGCCCTAAAGGGCTGCACAAAGGTTTCCCTGGAGCTTCTTCTCTCCAGCTGAACCCTGGAGCTCTCCCAGCCTGTCCCACAGCAGCAGTTCCCACGCTCAGAGCAGTATCTCTGGGATCTCCTCTGGCCCCACTCTAGTAGCTCCAGGTGTCTGCTGGGCTGAGTACCCCAGAGCTGGACCCAGCCCTGCAGCGGGGTCTCACCAGAGTGGAGCAGAGAGGCACAACTGCCTCTCTGTTCTGCTGCCCCACTGCTGGGGATGCACCCAACAGGTCTCAGTGTAAATCCTCACCTCAGTTTCATGTTTCCTCCCCAGGCTACTCAACCCAACATCAGTGGGCTGCACACAGCAGCACAGCCCTGTGACCCTGGCTGTCACTTCTCCTATTGCCTTTCTGCTGCTTTTGCTCCCGTCTAGTTTTGACCTCGTTTGCACCATGGAGAGGACTGAGCTGGTCTCAGGGCACTTGATGGTCTGGCTGGTCCACCACCATTACCATGACTTCCAAACAAATGCCCTGATGCCTCCCCTGCAGAGTGAGATCCTCTCGCTCCATCGTTCCACGGCAAAGGGGGTGGGCTTGAGTGACACCACCGGTTAATCCCAGCGTCCTGCTGGGAGCTGAGTCACCGGGACTCTTTTAGCACAAAAACGATGGCATAGCGCAGCGCAGGAAAGCGATACCTACAGGACCCCGGGTTCATCCCTCCTCCGTAGGGCTATTTATCAACTCAACATAAACAGATCGTAAACCTCCTGGGCAGTTCAGCCCATATAAGCCAAAAGCTCGGAGCATTTCGATGGATTTCTCTGCATCCCACATGTGGATTATGTAAATATAGAGCTTTTTACTCTTGGGGAGGGGTGGTTTTTTTCAGACCGATGAAAAATTCAGCCTTTTCTCCTGCTCGTGCCCTTAGACAGAGCCAGACGTGCTGTCAACACCACCTACGAGTTGCTGGGGACTTTCTGTGCTGTCCCTCGCTCGCGGTCACAGTAAAACCGCAGCCTGGAGCCCTGGGAACAGTTCTAGAGCCCACAGCACAAGACGGACATGGAGCTGTTGGAGGTGGCCCAGAGGAGGCCACAAGGATGATCAGAGCCCCTCTGCTCTGGGGACAGGCTGAGGGAGCTGGGGCTGTTCAGCTTAGAGAAGAGGAGGCTCTGGAGAGACCTTATAGTAGCTTCCAGTCCCAGAAGGGGCTCCAAGAAAGCTGGGGAAGGGGTTTTTGCAAGAGGGTGAGGGCAGATGGCTTTATGCTGGAAGAGGGGAGACTGAGATGAGATCTGAGGCAGAAATCCCTCACTGTGAGGGTGCTGAGGCCCTGGAACAGGTTGCCCAGGGAGATTGTGGCTGCTCCGTACCTGGCAGTGTCCAAGGCCAGGTTGGATGGGGCTCTGGACACCCTGGTCTGGTGAGAGGTGTCGCTGCCCATGGCAGGGGGTTGGCACTGGGTGAGCTCTGAGCTTCCTCCCAACCCAACGCTGCCTGGAATTCTGTGATTCTGTAAAACAAGGATTCTATCACCATTTCCCAACAGCATCCGGAAATCACCGATGCAGCCGTGAGGTTCCTTCTCACCCTGTTTGCCCAGCAATGGGGTTCAGAGCTGGGTGTGCTCCCCCCGACTTGTTTCAGCCATTCTCTCCAGAGCAGAACCCTCCGTTATCCGTCACGGGATCGTTCCCTTGTCTCTTGGAGGTCTGTTTTATCACCTGCTGCTGCCTGACAGCTCTGGCTTCTGTTGCTCGTCCTTCTTGTTATGGGGTTGGTGCATTTTCAGACATGACAAATGAAACTATAGAGTCATAGAATCATTTAGGTTGGAAAAGACCTTTAAGATCATCAAGTCCAACCATAAAACATTTGAGCACAGACCGCAGCAGTTTTCAGCTCTGACAAACAAATGGAGTCTCCTGGGTGGGCTGTTCTGCACTGGGTTGAAGAGGCCACAAAGCAGAGACCGCCTGGAGAAGAGGAGACTCAGGGGGGACCTTCTGTGCCCTGTGGCCCTTAGTGCCCTGGTCTGACTGCTGGGGTGATGTTAGGTCCTGGGCTGGGCTGGGTGAGCTCAGAGGCCTTTTCCAAGCTCAATCCTTCTGGAATTCTGTGAAACAGGAACAACTTTGGTTTCTTTCACAGCGTGTGACTACTTTGGACAGCTCTGGCTATCATCCGTGGGAGTAACACAAAGACCAGGGAGCCAACAGCTCTGTTCCCACTATGTTGGGAATTTATATTGGTTCAACTTGATCTCAAGCGTCTTTTCCAACCTGAATGATTCATAGAATCGTAGACTGGCACAGGCTGGAAGGAACCTCCAAAGGTCCTCTAGTCCAAATATCCTTCAGGGAGCTGGGGCATCCTCAGCTAGATTAGGTTGCCCAGAACCTTGTCCAGCCTCCCCTTGAGTATCTCCAGGGATGGGGCCTCAATCACTTCCCTGGCCAAGCTGTGATTCTGTGATTTTATGTGCTGGTGGAAGGACCCATGCCTTCACCCCATGCCCAGCCCAGTATGAGCTGGAAGCTGCCAGAAAAGCACCACACAGAAGGACACACCAGGTTCACCCATCCCTTGCATCTCCTTTGGAGATCAGGACCTGGGCAGAACCAGAACAGGTTCTGATGGGGAAAAAACAGATGCCCAGGCTTGTAGAGCCACAGTTATAGAAAGAGAAGAGCTCTGAACTCGTGAAGACTCTTGGAAGAGAGAAGGAACAGCTTTGGCTTGTGGACAGAACCAGCTGATAAACAGCAGAGCAGATTTTAAACACAACCCTGTGAGTCACAGGCTGGTAAGATGCTTGAAGGATGATACAACTGCTTCTGCACCCTTGTTTGCAGTTGCTCTTGAGCCTGTCCCAGCTATTGAGAGGAGGAGTTTGTTTTCCCTCCACATATTTTCATGAACAGATGACAAGCTTGGAGCTAATAAGACATTTAAATACTGGCTTGATTTCTCATGGCACTGAAGAAGGGTTTTGGGTAGAGATCTCCACTTTCATGGCATCTCTCTCCACATACAGCCACCAGTAGGTAGATTAAACACTGCCCAGAGCAAGTGTTGAGCCTACACCACACAGAACCAACTACCAGATTTTCCCAAAGGGTTTTGTGATGTTCATCCATGGCAAAAGGATCTGCTACCCTCTGGCATCAGCATCCTTCAAATATCCTGGATTCACAGACTGTGCTGGGTTGGAAGGGAGCTCAGAGGTCACTCAGTGCCAACCCCCTGCCATGGGCAGCGACACCTCTCACCAGACCAGGTTGCCCAGACTGCCATCCAACCTGGCCTTGGACACTGCCAGGGATGGAGCAGCCACAACCTCCCTGGGCAGCCTGTTCCAGGGCTTCACCCAATATCCTGTATTTGAAGTCCTCCAAGGTCATTGCTTTACCTTGTACATCAAAACCTGTCCAAGAGGAACACTGTCCCACCACTAGAGGCTTTGGGGATGCAGGGACATCCCCAGGAGCTCTAGGCTGGGCAAAGCACCCTGCAGAGATAAGGATGCACAGATCTGGAATAGGAGGGTGCAGCAGGAGTGCACGAGGGGAGTGGGACATCTGAAGTGCTGCAAGACACTTGCCTGCACCATCTCAACTTCTCCTATGAGAAGGGGGTTCAACATTCAGGAGACAAGAAGACAGGGCCCATCTGCACTGAGCACATCTGCCCTGGCATCCAACACCTTCTGCTCAGAGCCTTCTCCTCCAGAAAGTTAGTCTCTAGGCCTGAGTGGAGAGAGCAAGACATCCACTATAGAATTATCGATTGTGTGGGTTGGAGAGGACCTTCAGAGGTCTAACTCTCTAATGCCAGAAGGATGTGAAGCTGTTAGAGTGGGTCCAGAGGAGGAGATGGAAGTGCTCAGAGGGCTGGAGCCCCTCTGTGCTGGGGACAGGCTGAGAGACTTGGGGTTGTTCAACCTGGAGAGAAGGCTCCAGGGTAACCTTCTAGTGACCTTCCAGTCCCTGAAAGGGGCTGTCAGAAGGATGGGGAAGGCTGTTCCCAAGGGCAGGGAACAATAGGATGAGAGATGATGGTTTGATGGAAAAGGGCAGAGCGAGGCTGAACAGAAGGAAAAAGATCTGGAATCTATGGCTGGGGGATCCCTGGAACAGGCTGCCCAGAGAGGTGGTTGAGGCCTCATCCCTGGAACCATTCAAGGTCAGTCTCTCTGGGGCCCTGGGCAACCTAGTCTGGTGAGTGCTGGCCCTGCTTGGTGTAGGGAGTTTGGACTGGAGGTCCCTATGATCCTATGAATCTATGATCTCGAACCAGAACAGATTTTTCAGAGTCCAATCAAGCCTGACTTCGGATGTCTCCAGGGGTGGGACCTTTGCACGAGCATCTTGTGAAGTGTTTTTGTGGCCCTAAAATGAGTCTCCTCCATCAGTAGGACAATGTCCCCACATGCAGTTTTCCAGCCATCCTTGCTTGAAGCAGCGTGGAACCAGTGGGAGGCAGGACTAGGGACTCTGATGAGACTGGGACATCCAGGTATTCTCTCTTTGTAGGTGAAGTTGAGCAAAGGAAGCTCCATCCCTTCCCAGAGTAGATGGTGCTGCTGGAGGAGACCACAAGGAGGGGCTGCCTCTGCCAGCAGGTTCTTGGTGTTTGGCAGTCCCTGGGGCCCTGTGGTGGGGCCAGGTGGGGATCCAGGGAAGGCAGCAGCTGGATTTGCTCACATTAACTGGAAAGTAAAACCTCCCATTGTGGATTGTGGCAACTGCTAAGGAGCTCTCATCCACCAGAACACCTGGTTCCCACAGCACACAAGGTTCACATGGAGTGGTGGTCCTACCATGGGGTAGCTCTTGTCTGTTAGGTCCCTCATGGCACAGGTGCCCCTGAGGGGGCTGAGGAGGGGCTGGGCACCAATGGAAAGCTGGGGGTGCCCCCAGGGTGTGAATCATGGTGCTGCCTACAGTGGGACCTGTGCTTCTAACAAAGGTGTCACCAGCAGCAGAGGAAGAACTGGACAAACCCAGAGAGGCTCTCACAAACCCCATCCCCTCAGACAGCTCAGCTGTCAGAGAACCCACCCCACAGAAACACCCACAGTGAGATCCCATCCCCTGGTACAAACAGCTTTTCCACTTCTGAAGAGAAATCCCAGGAATCACACAAAGATTTGAACATTGGCCAGTGGCCCCAGGGAACGTTCCCTGGAGCAGGAGGGCCCTGCTCCAGCCTCACCAGAAGTACCTGACCTGAAGTTCTCTCGAATCACAGAATCATTTAGGTTGGAAAAGACCTTTAAGATCATTGACTCCAACCATTAAGGACATAAGAACAGGTCTGATGGGGAGAGGCTGAGGGAGCTGGGGCTGTTCAACCTGGAGAAGAGGAGGCTGAAAGGAGACCTCACTGCTCTCTACAGCTGCCTGAAGGGAGGTTGCAGTGAGGTGGGGGTTGGCCTCTTCTCCCTAGGGACTGGCGATAGAAGCAGAGGAAATGGGGTCAGATTGTGCCAGGGGAGGGTCAGGTTGGATCTTAGGAAAAATTTCTTCCTAGGAAGAGTGCTGTTAGAAATCCTCTCTCCATTGATCTACCCATGAAAATTAGTTTAACTTTGGTTCCATTGACAGCTGGACCTTCAAGAAGGCCATGTTGAAGTCATCCCAAGAGAGGCACCATCGCAAGCCCCACTATTGGACTTGGGGTGAACCTGTACTCGCTAGCAGTACAAAATGAAGATTAATTAATGAATGCATCGCCAAGATGTGAATTTGGCTCCCCAGCCCGGAGAAGTTAGGGCAAAGCTCACGTCTATTTTGGGCTGTTTATAAACTGCCTCCTGGTTACCCAAGTTTGCCCTTTTCATCACGAAGAAGATGGGTTATTGTGTAGTTAGAAGATTTCTAAATATACCCACTCCTCTCAATATTAAGAAGGGGATCGGGGTACCTGTCCAAGGGCAAAGCAATGACTGCGAGAAGAACTGTGAGATGGGCAGAAGCTGAACCCTTTAAATCACCTGACTTTGCACTTTGGAGCAGCTCCTGCACCTCCCAGCTCACAGACACTGGGCCAGTGGAGCTGCACTAGGAAGTCCCTAATATTTCCCACCCTCAGCACTGTCAAGGCAGCTACAAACCTATAACTGGCCGTAGGTCAAGGACAGGAATCTGACCTCCTGTCTCTCCCTCCTGAACAGGCATCGCAGACTCAGGATAACATTTTCCAGGGTTTGGACGGCCAGTTCCACTGGAAGGAGCTTCCATCCCTCCCCTGCCCTCCTGTGCCCATCAGCTCCTTCCTCACAAAGGTTTTGCTTGAGAGCTCTGATCGAGGATCAGCATGGGCTTCAGGGATCAGTGTAGGGTACAGGGAGCTGTGTGGGGTGCAGGGAGCTGTGTGGGGTGCAGGGATCAGTGAGGGGTGCAGGGATCATTGTGGGGTGCAGGGAGCTGTGTGGGGTGCAGGGAGCTGAAAAGGGAGAGGGGCAGGGACAGGCATGGCCTGGGCTGGGGGATGCCATCCCCAGGCAGCCCCACTCTCTGTGCTGGCAGCACAAGAGCTTCACTGCCTGCTGCAACGATAAATCCACTGCCATGAGAGAGGGATCTGTCAGCAGTGGCCTCAGTGCTCAGAGCAGCTGGGTGAGACCTCGGCAGCCGCCTGGGATGCTCTGGATGTCTTTGCATGTTCTCACTCCTGCCTGCAGCAAAACACAGACTGTGGTTTCCTCGGGGAGAGGGAACCATCAGTCTCCTGGGCTGGTTTCTGTGGTTGGTCTGTGGATGGCCCGATGATCCCATCCCACTCCATCCCACCTCATCAAATCCTTGTACCCCACAGCGGAGCCAAGGCTGCCCCATGGGCACCTGCGAGCCGGCATTTGCTAGGTGCTAATCCCAGAGCCTAACAATGCCAGGGAGGAAGGGGTGGAGGATATTTATGTTTTCTTGGCCTCCAGGGATTGAAATAGAAGCGGGAAGTCAGTCCTGCCAGATCCAGTTACCGCAAGGCAATCTAACTGGGCCAGTTTCGCTGACACGTTTGACTGGCAGCCAACTCGCTTTGTTCTTCCTGAAGCTACCGAAGTTCAACAGAGCCAGAGCGTTTCACGGGACCTCAGCATTGCCCTCCCCACCAGCCAGAGCCAGACACCTTCTCCAGGGTGCCCCTGCCTCCTGCACCAACCCTTGTCCCATCCTCAGTCCAATCTTGCAGCACAGGGACAGTCGGACACATGAACACACAGACACAGGGACACTCACAGGAGCAGAGGAAATGGGGTCAGGCGGTGCCAGGGGAGGGTCAGGTTGGATCTTAGGAAAAACTTCTTCCCAGCAAGAGTGGGAGGCCTTGGAGCAGGCTGCCCAGGGAGGGAGTGGAGGCACCATCCCTGGTTCAACAACCGGGCAGCCAGGGTGTTTGGGGAGATGGGCTAGTGCTTGGTTGGAGGTTGTAGGGCAGGCAGTTGGACTTGATTATCTTGAAGGTCTTTTCCAACTTGGTTGATTCTATAATAACTTCCAAATAACTCTGTGTTTAACCAGACAGCTTGTGCTTCTGGAAAACAGCAATTTCTTCTCTTTCTCCTGATCACAGACACCTCCCAGTTCCAATTCCCAGTGGAGTCCTCATCTTCCAGAGTTCAAATGAGTGAGGGTGAACATGAGTTCCAACCCCCCCTACCCTGAATAAGCAGCTTCTTCACTGTCAGGTCTCAGTGCTGGCTGGGATCACTTGCAAACCAGTGCAAAACTCTGCAGTATGACTGGGATGAACTGGTCCCACATAACAGCATTTCCCTGTCCAGGCAAGTTTGTTCTGCGGCACCTGTGGCTCCCCACCGCAGGGTGAAATTTTCCACTGGGATGGTTCTTTGTGTCACTTCACCCCACTTCTATCCCCTCACCCCACAGAGCTTTGTGTCCCCTCACCCCACAGCACGTTCTGTCCCCAGCCCACGCCAGATGCCACATATAGAAGGTGAAGGCTGCAAGTGCCTTGTCCTCATGGCCAGAGAAGCTTGGAGAGGGCTGGGGGGAACTATTTAACCCCTTGTTCAGGTTCCAAAGGTAATCTTTGTTTATTTCTCCTATTGCTGCAATTTGCATCCTTTTCTCACTGTTCTCTCCCAGGTCCTGATCAGGAGACACCTCTCCTCTACCAAACTCTGTGCAAATCCTGAACGGGCTGCTTCTGAGTGCTCACAGACTGGTTAGAGCTCAGTGAATCAGCTGAGAGATCCAGTGGGCTGTGGGTGACCTGGAATAGATGAGGAACCCAAACCAGAGGTGGACCCACATAAACCTCTTCTCTGGGGAGACCCCACCTCAAATCCTGTGGCTGGTTCTGGTGTCCCAAACATCAGAAGGACCTGGAGCTGTTGGAGCCAGTCCAGAGACCACAGAGATGATCCAAGGGCTGGAGCCCTTCTGCTCTGAGGGCAGGCTGAGGGAGCTGGGGTTGTTCAGCCCAGGGAAGAGAAGACTCTGATTGGACCTTAGACCTGCCTTCCAGAACCTGAAGGGAACCTCCAGAAAGGCTTCAGAGGGACTTTTCCCAAGGGGATCCAGCAACAGGACTGGGAAAATGGTTTGGAACTGAAGGAGAGGAGGGTCAGACTGGATCTGAGAAAGAAGTTCTTCAGTGCCAGAGTGGAGAGACTCTGGAATCAATTGCCTGGAGATGCTGTGGCTGCCCCCTCTCTGGAGGTGTTCAAGGTCAGGTTGGATGAGGCCTTGAGCAGCCCAGTCTGGTTGAGAGGCGTCGCTGCCCCTGGCAGGGGATTGGAGGAGATGAGCTCTGAGGTCCCTTCCAACCTGGGCTGGTCTGGGATTCCATGTTAAGCCTCTGCTCTGCTGACGCTGCTAATATTCCTCAGCCCAGCTCAGCAGACACAGACCCTGCCTGGGACGTGAAATCTGCCCGTGACTGCACACACAGAGAGCTTAAGAGTCTCCTCCTTCCACTTTCTGGCTCAACCTAGGGTGATAAACTGGGGAAACCAGATGTTCCCCAGCCTTCCCCACAACAGCTACTCAGGGCAGAGGTTCATAAATGCTATGGAGAAGGGGGACTGTCTCCCATGAAAGCAAAAAGGGGAGAGGGACTGGCACGGGGCTTTCTAGTCCAAAACAACCCACTGAGGGATTTGCCAGGTGCAGAAAAGTAGATCTGCAAACCCAAACCCAAACCAAAGAATGAATTATAATGGAACAAGAAGCACAAACCCAACACCTTGGGGCAACATCCTCTCCTTAGGGTTATTTCCACCAAGCAGCAAACTTTGGGGATTCCACAAGAATCACAGATCATTGAAAGCTTTTGCACACAGGGAACTGAAAGGATCAAGAACCCAGAGATGTCCAAAGGGGGAAAAAAATGGGGAGAGAAAAATAAATGCAGCCCTTGGGATGGTTGTCACAGCACCAGCTCCTCTAGCACCATCTCTGCCAAAGGATGTTTGAGCAGAGACAGAGAGAAGATCCAAATCCCTGGCACCAGCAGTACCACCAGGATTTCATGAAGTAGCCCATTGCCTCACACAGAGCTTAGCCCAGCTCATCCTCTGGTCTTCACACAACACTCATCCCTGTCTCACTCGTGTTCATATTCTCAGCCTCATCCCTCAAACCAGTTCAGCATGGGGAGATGCAACTTACATCTATCGACTGCTCCCTCTGGATTCCTTTCCTGGTCTCCTTCTCGCAGTGGTTGAGCGTCGCATCGCAGTTCTGTGGGCCAGGCGGGGAACTCTCCATTTGGTTCTTCTGAGTGGGCTCCAGCGGGATGCTTCCATCCACATCCACCACATCCAGCTCCTTTTCCAGCTCCTCCATCTCCTCTGGAGACAGAGTTGACAATAAATTGTCTATATCTGGATCTTCGCTGACTTGTCGCCGATATTTGGCCACTTTGGACATCTTGGCTCTTTGGCGAGACACGGTTGCGGTTGTGTGTGGTACCCAAGCAAAGAGAAAAAACCAAGAAGCCGAAGCTCCAAAGATGCTTCCCCCAGAGGCAGCAGGTGCTGAAGTGTTAAATCTCCACAGCTCTCGGTCGCTGCAGCCCGGGCGATGGTTGTTCTAATGAGGGGACACCCCTCGGTCCAAGAGTTGGCCAATAACAGGATCGAGCGGCGATTCGGGTGCTGGGAAGCCAATGGAGCCTAGCGGGAGGCGGGGAGTGGTGCTATCAGAGGAGCCTGAAACCCGAGGACATTCCAGGGAACCATGCAGAGCTGCATGACCAAATTTAGTCCGGAGCTTTTAGCCTTTTAAAGGCAATGGGCCAACCTAGTGAGAAAACACGCAAAAATGCACGAGCTGGCAGGCTGGGGAGCTGGGGGGTGGGGGAGGCAGAGCCCTACGTGTGCCCAGCAGAGCCTGAGGGCTAATAAAGAGACCAAGGTGGCTATGGAGATAAGGTATGTCTCCTTCATTACAGGAGTGGGAAGTTTCTGCTGTGACAGTGACAGCTCTCAGTTGAAATCAGCAATAAAACACCCAGCCCAGGTGATACCCATATTCTCATGGTTATCCCACTGCTCTCCAGGATCTCTGCATGTCCCTCAGGGGAAGAGTTGGTGAGTGATGCTGCTGGTGCAGACTGGTCTCCTCATGAAGCATGTGCACAGTCCAGTGCCTTTGGAGCAGGGAGGAAGCAGCAAGTGCCAGCCTAGCGCCTGCTGCTCACTCTGCACACTCTAACCCCAGCATCACCCCTGGGTCACTGTAGCAGAGGCTCTGTCGACTGCCTGGTCTCTGTGGGGCTGTTTCTGCAGCTGCTCTTCATCACAGCCCTCCTGTTTCCCCTCACCCAGCCCCAGAGCCATCCCTCCTTCTGCAGACATCGAATTCCTGAGTCTCTTTGGCTTCTGGCTCAGGCAGTGCCCTAAGCCTGGGCTTTGCTTGGAGGCACCTACTTTCTATCAACCTAATCCATAGAGAAGATCATCAGCACCTGCAAGTTCTCCCTGAGGCAGCCGGACTCTTGTCTCTGAGCTTCAGGCAGCTTTTCCCCAGGAACAGCAGTTTGTACCCGTTTGTTAGGCTGCCAACTTTATCCTGTTTCCCTTCATCCTTTATCATCTTCCCAAGATTTACTGCCTGCTCTCGGGCCTCTCTGACAGCCCAAAGAACCAGCTCTTTGGTCCTCTTCTGTAAAATAATCTCTTGGAGGCTTTTCCTCGTCAGCCTAATCACCTTCTCTGCCTGGTGCCCTGGCTCAGATCCTGTCCTGAACACAGGCACAGGTAGGTCTCTCAATGCCTTGGTGTGACCAGCTCGATACTCCTCATCCTGACGGGAATGCACATTCCTGTTGCATTCTAGGACTTCATTTATCTCCAGCATCGCGGCCCCTGGCTCCTGCTCAGAGCCTTCCAGTGATTCACTGGCACCGCAGATTTCTTTCCAGATTGTAGACAGAACTTGTTGGTTTGAGTTTCCAAGTGCATAACCTTCCAGCCTGAAATACTGCCACGCTGAACTTCATCCTAGTTCACCCCATCGCTTCCATCTCCCTCATATTGTAACTCTCACCTGGGTGCTCACTTGCACTAACAGGGATGTGTTCTCCCCCTTCACCTTCTTCTTCATCTCTCACACTGCAGCTGCCACAGATGCAATAGGGTGAATGTATAATCTCAGTGTCCATTTGGTGCCCTCTTTGCCAGCACAACTCCAGTGAGTGACTGGCTTGTCCCACCTCACTGCAGCCCTGGTCCTCTCTAACTTGCTGTCTGATTGCTTTTAGCATGGGAAGAGAAATTTGAGTTCACAGAGTCTGGGGGCGGAAGAAATGGCCAAATGCCTGGTGTCCCTGTGCTCAAGGTTTGAGGTCAGCAACAAACTGGGAGGAAGCTCAGTTCCCAACTGGAGACGGTGGGATAAATTGGCAGTGAGGAATAGTCTAAGTAGCTCCTAGGACAATCTGTAGTGCAAGATCAGATGAAGAACCTTTCAGAGACTCACAGAACATTAGGGATTGGAAGGGATCTTGAAAGATCATCTAGTCCAATCCCCCTGACACAGCAGGATCACCTAGATCAAGTTGCACATAAACATATCCGGGTGGGTTTTGAGCATCTCCAGAGAAGAAGACTCCACATCCCCCCCTGGGCAGCCCCTTCCAGTGCTCTGTCACCCTCACTGGGAAGAACTGAATATGAGAATTCCTTCTTATATTGATGTGGAACCTCCCGTGTTCCAGCTTACACCCATCACCCCTTGTCCTATCATTAGATGACACTGAGAAGAGCCTGGCACCATTCTCCTGACACTCACCCTTCACATAGTTATCAACATGAGTGAGGTCACCCCTCAGTCTCCTTTTTTTCCAAGCTAAAGAGACCCAGCTCCCTCAGCCTTTCCTCATGAGAGATGTTCCACTCCCTTCATCATCTTTGTGGCTCTGCACTGGACTTTCTCAAGCAGTTCTGCGTCCTTTAGGACTGGACACAATATTCCAGATGTGGTCTCACCAGGGCAGAGTACAGGGGGAGGAGAATCTCTCTCAATCTGCTAACCACTCCCGCTCTGATCCACCCTAGGATGCCGTTGGCCTTCTTGGCCACAAAGGCCCATTGCTGGCTCATGGTCAGCCTGCTGTTATAACCAGGACCCCTGGGTTCCTTTCTCCTACACTGCTCTCCAACAGGTCCAGTGGTCAATAAAACCTAGAACAGTCTGTCTGTCTGTCTGCCTTCTCTTCACAAATCTTTCCTGTGTTGTAAATCAGTCTTCAACAGAATAAATCACTATTTACACCCTGATGTGATCTTCACTCCTGTGATGAGAAGCACCACACATTGACTTCCCTGAGAAGCTGGGAGGTGACCTGGGAGGTTCTGAGTTTCTCCTGAAATATCTTGCATCCTTCCCTGACATGAGAGCCCACATCTGATGGGTTCTGCTTTGTTGAGCTGCAGAGATTTTCATGAAGATGCAACACAGTCAGTTTTGCAGAGAAATATTCTTTGAGTAGTGGAAAAAACAGGCAAAAACCAGAGGTCAGCCTTCACTTGTGGTTTGCAGTGAATCATCTTATGTCTGGACAAGGAATCACAGAATCGTTCAGGTTGGAAAAGACCCTTGAGATCCTTGAGTCCAATCAATAACCCAACTCCGCCAAGGTCAACACCGGATCAGATCTTTCAGCACCACATCTAAACGATCTTTAAACTCCTCCAGAGATGAAGAGTCAACTCCCTCTCTGGGCAGTCTGTTCCAAGCCCTGACTGCTCTTAAAAAATGCTTTTGAGAGATGGAGGCGGATAAACGTTGCTCTGGGAATTTTTCTGGGAGACTAAACAGAGCATTTTGGAGTGAGACTTGGAGAAAGACATGGAGATAATGTGGTCTCTCTATCTCTGCAGATGAAGCCATCTGGAGAATTGTAACCCTGCTCAAGAGTGCAGGAGATGAGCTGGACAGGCAGGTGAGAGGAGAGCTGGGGCAACTGGATGGGGTTGAGGGAATCTCTGTTCTGCTGTAAAATACAGCATTTACCTGATTTCCAGGTGCAGGGAAACACTCAGTATAGAACCACAGAATAATTCAGGTTGGAAAAGCCCCTTGGGATCATTGAGTCCAAGCATCAACCCTACTCTACAAATTCACCCCTAAATCAGATCCCCCAACACAATGTTCAAACATCCTTTAAACGCCTCCAGGGACGGGGACTTGACCCCCTTCCTGGGCAGCCTGTTCCAAGCCCTGACCACTCTTTCAGTGAAAAGCATTTTCTTCTTCACCCTCCCCTGGAGCAGCTTGAGGCTGGTCCCTCTTGTTCGGTCACTAATGACCTGAGAAGAGAATCCAGCACCCACCTTTCTAGAGTGTCCCTTCAGCTAGCTGTAGAGGGCAATAAAGTCTCCCCTTAGGCTCCGCTTCCACCTGTAGGTCTAAGCTTAGGGCCAGGGTTTGGTAATGGGCTTGGGACGGATGGGCTAATGGTCAGACTTGATGTTCGTGAGGAGAGCGTGGTGTTAGACAGGCAACCACAGAATGGTTTTAGGTGGAAAAGACCTTTAAGGTCCTCAAATCTAACTCAATGTCCAGGTCACCACTAACCCATGTAGTTCAAACCACATCTACATTGTACGGTGCTCTCTGGTGCAGTGCAGTGCAGTACAGAGCAGTGCAGTACAGAGCTGTATGCTGCAGCACAGTGCAGTACAGTGCAGTATGGTGCAGTACAGGGCTGTATGGTGCAGTGCAGTGCAGTGCAGTACAGTGCTGCATGCCACAGTGCAGTACAATACAGTAGAGTGCTGTATGATGCAGTGCAGTACAGAGCTACACGGTGCGGTGCAGTATAGAGCTATATGGTGCAGTGCAGTGCATTGCAGTGCTGTTTGGTGCAGTGCAGTACAGCACGGTGCTGTATGGTGCAGTTTGGCATAGAGGAGCTTCCAGCAGCTCAGAATCTCCAGCGAAGCTCCTTCAGTCTCTGCATTTACCAGGATCCCCGTCTCCATAGCAACTGGGCACCTCAGAGGCACTAATGAGTGTTGCTGCACAACACGCCTATGGAACAAGGTGACATGATTAGCTGCATCTTAGAGACAAGACCAGTGACAGCTGTTCTAGGCACAGGATACAGGTACAGGGGCTCTGGTAGAGCTGGGAAGGCTTTTGGTGTCCCCATCTAGGACCTTTACTCACTTTATTTCTTCCTTTGTGCTGGTAAAGGACAATTGGAAATTGGACGGGCTCCTCTAACCAGTTTTACTTCCCTTTCTTGCAGGAAGAGAGGTTAAACACACTGATCTTATCTTGATTTTGCAAGATGTCCCTTGAGACAGGGCACGTGACATTTCCCTGCCTGGCTGTGACACACAGCCACTCAGGAATGTGTTGGTCCCACTGCCAGTGACAGAAACTGCTTCTCTCCCAAACCCAACTCCAGCTTCACCTCAAAGCTCCATCCACAAAGTGCTTGCTGATGTGAATTGGGAATGGAACCAGCTCCTGGCCAGAGGAAAATCAGAAAACCCCAGGAAGCCCATGAGCAGCTTGCAGCAGCCTGCCCAGAGGTGCCCTCAACCGACCTGCTGGATGTCCCTGTGGTGATTCTGGCCATGGGCAGCTCCACATGGGCTCTACAGGGGCTTGATGCTTCAGCCTGACAGCCTTAACCTCACATGCACTATGGGAGAGGATAAAGGCTACTGCCAAGAATTGCCACCCTAAGGAGGATTGGACCATTGTGGGACCACTCAGGGTGGTCACAGAGGACACAAAATCTGCTCCTAGGCTGAACCAGGGGATGAGACTTAAATTTTCCCACTCCTGTAGCTCTCCTCATTGCCCAAAGCAAAAGCCACAATACCACCTTCTGGAGATCTCCATCACTGCACCCCCTGGCTCCAAACTTGCCTGCCGCCAGGATGAAGGAACCCCTGCTGCACTCACGCACCAAGGGTTACGTTTACACAGAGTCTTTTAAACCTTCCAAGCCCACAAATTAAAGTGGGGGAGCATTCCAGCTCTTTCCCACTGCTTCAGCCTGTGATTTATTAGAGCAATTAGGTGTCTCAACGCATAATCTGCATCACCCATTGTGACTGGATTGTTTTACTGCCCTTACAAGAGGGAGCAGGGTGTGAGATTCAATTAGCAGTGTGAAAGAGTGAGGGATTTACAATTTCAGTCGCTTGCAAACATGTGGGGACGGGCTCCGGGGGCTTTGCAGGCTGCCTTGGCACAGGCACAAATCCACTGGGTTTACCTCTGCCTCTCTGGGCTCCCTGGAGGGGACCCCAAAGCCCAGCTCAGACACACAGGAATGTCCCCAGGGACACCTCAAGGCCAGGAGTTAGATGGCTCCTGCTCCTGAGGGTTTCCTCAGCTCCAGTGCTGCCAAAGTTTCTTCTCTGGTTGCTCGTGGCATTTTCCATCAGGATACATCCACAGACAGAGCAATTCTGCAGGGTTGGCAGTGTAGCCCACATAGTCCCTTGGATTGCTCATGCTTTAGCGCAGGAACAGTGCTCAGTGAAAGCTGGCTTGCTTTTCAGGCCTCTGTCCTAATGGGGCCAACCCCTAATACAGACATTAGGTGCTTTTCATCTGCACTGGGGACTCTAGCTCCTGACCAACACTTTTAGGGCACCCACAACCAACTCTGTTATCACAATCCCCTCTTCACTTCCTGGGGGACACCTGGATGGCTGTGCCTGAGGACAGTGAGGGTGCTGAGGCCCTGAACAGGGAGATTGTGGCTGCTCCATCCCTGACAGGTTTAAGGCCAGGTTGGATGGGGCTTTGGGCAACCGGACAACCTGGTATGGTGAGAGGTGTCGCTGCTCATGGCAGGGGGCTGGAACTGAGTGAGCTCTGAGCTCCCTTCAAACCCAGACCATTCTATGAGTGGGGCTGGCAAGGCCAGATGATGCAGATCCAGCAGTGTCAACACAGATTGGGGAATGGATGGACAGATGAGCATATAGACAGCAGCCCTACAGAGAAGGCCCCGGACCAGAGAAAGCCCTAGAAACGCTGCTCTGCGGGTGGAACCCTCTGCTGTGGGGACAGGCTGGGAGAACTGGGAGGGTTCAGCTGGAGAAGAGAAACTCCAGTGAGATCTTAATGTGGCCTTTCAGGGCTTCAAGGGGCCAGTCAGAAAGCTGGGGAGAACTGCTGAGCAGGGGCTGCTGTGCCAGGACAAGGGGTGATGGTTAAACTGGGAGACAGAGATTCAGACTGGAGAGAAGAAAGAGATTGTTGGTGCTGAGGGTGGGGAGAGCCTGGCCCAGGTGCCCAAGAGGTGTGAGAAGCCCCATTGCTGGCACCATCCTAGGTCAGATTTGCCCTTGTGGCTCTTCACAGCCTGCTGTAGTTGGGGCTGTCCCTGCTCAGGGTTAGAGTGCGATTAGAGAAGCTGTGAAGGTCCCTTCACCCAGACCCCTGAAACCCCTCAATCCACGCGACTCACCCACTTCAGGGTCCACCAGTCCCACTCACGCTGCGTATAAGAAGGAGAGGTGGGGTAGGGGCTCTGCTCACTCCACGCACGCGCAGCCAGCGCCTGGTCCCGCCCTCCTGTCCTATTGGCTGCTCCTGGGGGGCATTGGCCCAATCGTGTGGCGGGAAGGGCGGGGACAGCGGCGGCCAAGATGGAGGAGTATGCGCGTGAGCCCTGGTGAGCGGACGGAACTGGAGTGGACTGGGCCTGGGGGATGGTCTCGGCGGGCAGACCCGGGACTTGGGCTGGACCAGGGGCAGCGGAGCTGCCCGGGCCGCTGCAGGTGGTCCGCGGCGTCGCTCGTGCGAGGCGGGGGCTGTGGAGGGTGTTTGTGTGACCTTGGCGGCAAAGGCTGGGCCCAGCGCAGGCTCGGCCGGGGCCGCCTGTAACGCGGAGCCTATGGAGGCGGGGCCGCTCGCCCTCATTCCCCCAGTACCGAACCCGCCGGAGCCTCCCTGCGTGGGGCAGGGGGCGGCGGGCCGGGTAGGCCCCGCGGCCTAGGGCCTGGGGTTGTGTAGGCCGCAGCCTCCGGGAACGCCGGAGCAGGTGGAGCTGCGGCTTCGCAAGGTCCCCTCAGGGACCTCAGGGTCCCCTTAGCACTCATCAGGGTCCCCGCAGTCCCCTGTTGTTCTGCCCATCGTTGCCATGAGGTGAGAGAGCTCCGGCCTGGCCTTCGGGCAGCCTCATGGCTGAATCCGTCACAGAGTCATCGAGGGGATTGGGTTGGAAGGGGCCCTCACAGCTTCTGCAGTCCCACCTCTGCCTTGAGCAGGGACAGTCTCAACCACAGCAGGTTGCTCAGAGCCCCAAGGGCCAATCTAACCTAGGATTGTGCCAGGGCTGGGGCTTCTCCCACATCTCTAAACCTCATCATATCTCAGCCGTGTGTGTTGTGGTTACAGTTTGTTATTTGTAGTAATGAACCATGCAAATGAGATTTCAGGCTCAAGTCTAAGCACACAGCCTTCTGCAGACAGAAACCAGCGACTCTCTATGAGCTTCTTGACTCTCCCAACGCTTTGCAGGTTGCTGTGCTGCCACATTTTGAGGCTCTCCATAAAAGCCATTGCACAGTATGAGGTTAGGACATCACTAAAATACCTCTTGTTTGTTGATTGCTGTTGATTCTTGCATCCTGGCTTTTATCAGCAATAGTGTGGCCAGCAGAATTAGGGAGAGAACTCTCCCCCTGTACTGGGCACTGGGGAGGCCTCACCTTGAGTCTTGGTGGCAGTGCTGGGCCCCTCACTTTGAGAAAGATTGAGGGGCTGGAGTGGGTTCAGCGGAGCAGCAAGGCTGGGGAAGGGAATGGAGGAAACGTCTGATGAGGAGAGGCTGAGGTGGAACCTTCTTCCTCTCTCCGACTCCCTGAAGGAAGGTTGCAGTCAGGTGGGTGTCAGGCTCTTCCCCATGGCAACCAGTGCCAGGACAAGAGGGCAGGGCCTGAAGGTGCAAGGGGAGGGTTAGGTTGGATGTTAGGAAGCCCTTCCTCTCAGAAAGGGTAATCAGAGCCTGGAAGGGACTGCTCAGGGCAGTGGTGGAGTCCCCATCCCTGAAGGTGTTGCAGGACAGCCTGGCTGTGACCCTTAGTACCCTGGTCTGGCTGCTGGGGTGATGTTAGGTCCTAGGCTGGGCTAGATGAGCTCAGAGGGCTTTTCCAGCCTCAGTCATTCTGGGATTTTGTAATCTCCCTCCTCATGCTATATGGGTGTTTAGCTGCTCAGCAGTAGGAGGGCTATTAGGGTTTCCATCCTTTTATCTTGTTTTTGCCACTGGTCACCCCATTATCTCTCTCTTCTTTGACAGTGGAGGTTCAGCTCCCCCATTTCAGGGAGCGATGGCACCTCACTGGATGGTGACACTGCAGGACCTGGCTGTCATTTGTTAGAGGTGTGGATCATTGTGCATTTCAGTCTGTGCAGGGGATGGCTTGAATGGCTTGCAAGGAAGTGCAGGCCAGGCTGGAGTGTCACCACAACTGGAGGATGAAGTGCTGCCCTTTGTGTGGGCTATCCACAGCCTCTCAAGGTAGTTCCCTGGGTGTGTGGCTGCCTTGGAGCCCTGGCCTCTGAGAGGAGGAGTCTGACCTTATCTCGAAGTGAGCACAGTGTTTCCTGGCTGAGGCCTCCCCTTAAGGTCGGGGAAACTCCTGTCAGTGAGGTTGTAGAAAAGCGCTAAGTGAGTAATGTAACCACTTCTTTTATTCTCTTTTGATTCTTTCCTCCACACTGCCAGGACAGTTGCTGTTGAGTCCCCGTTGAGCTCAGAGGGACTGACGCACACACAGTGGCTCTCTTGGTGTCAGAGATGTTTCTCATTTAAGAGCTGCTCCAGTGAGGGCTCTGGGGGTGGTTGAAAAGGAAAATTAAGAAGCCCAAAGGTCTCAGCTAATGAGCTGGTTGCAGGCTTAGAGATGGGAAAAGTCTAGGAAAGCATCTCTAATTAACAAAGGATCTATAAAGAACAGTCATTACTGGCTGAATTGGAATTCTCTGACCTCGTAGTTGCTTTACATAATCCCTTTGGATTTCCAGAGCGATCCCTGTTAGAGAGAGAGACTCCATGTTTTATTCATTCCCGAGGAGATCAAAGTCTGCACAGAGATCTGGAGAAGAGCAAAACAAAAATAACCCAACCCTGAGAAGAAAGACTGGAGTCCTTTTTATCTTGGAGTCTCTGCCAGCAGCCTGGCACTTTTTCCTGATCATTAAGCAGGAAACAGGGGAAGGAAAATATGGGAAATGGGGTAAACGATTTAGTCGCAGCTAGTGGGGGTTTGTAAGGAGTGTGGGATCAGAAGGTGTCACAGGTGGGATGGAAGGGAAAAGAGCTGAAGTGTGTGGTGGAGTAACACAGGACTCTCCCACTGTTTCTGCATGCTGCCTTTGGGACCTGCTGTCACAGGGGAGGATCTGCAGTGACATTTGGGTTGTGCCAAGCAAACACCACGTGTGTGAGGGAGCAATATGCTGTCACTCAGAGCTGGCTGAGCTCTCGTCAGCATAGTCACGGAGGCAGGGTGAGCTGCAGAAGTAGGTCGTGGAAGTGAAGAGAACGTGGAGGAGGAGCTGCAGACTGTGGGATTGTTACAGGAAGAAGCAAACCCCCGATAGACAGGAGAGCAAAGGGCCTGGGGGAAGGAGGCAGTGGCAGTCACTGCATACAGCGGGAGGATTGTGTGAAGCAGCGAAGCAGGGCTGGGGAAGCTGTGGGGAGCCCTCCAGGACTGAACTGGGGAATTCTGAGGGAGATGGAAACGCTCATCACTGCCCAGATCTGCAAAGGGCTTGCGGGCTGCAGCACTGCCGGAGCATCTGGGCTGTGATTCCACAGGTGACCACAGTCTGGTTTCTGCCAGGTTCGCTGGTGGGTGCCAGCACAGGAGTGGGAATCATCCATGCAGCCAGCTGCTGCTGTGAGATTTTGGTACGTGATGGAAGAAACTTAAATGACTGTTACTTAGCGCTTTGGGATCGGCGGCCGGGGCCATAGAGGTTCAGAGCAGGTCAGTGCTTGCCTGGTTTAGCAGCAGAGGGTTACGTTGTACTCAGTGGTGGTGGTTTCAGACTCCAAAGTACAACCCCTCTTCATACTGCTGGAAATGCTGTGAGGAAAGTGCTTGTTCTGCTGCAGAGGCTTCGCTGGGTGCTCAGAACATCCCCGGTGTCAGGGACACAAATTGTGGGCTTCCCACCTCTGATTAGGTCTGTGTTTGGTCAGAGTGAACTTCATAGGTCCTGGATGCTCAAGGGAAAAGGCTTTCACTTTAAAGAACCAGAAAAGCCAATTCATGGTTTAAGTGACCATGAAAAACCAGAGTGATTCAGGAAAATGGTGTTTTGTGCCTGCTCAGAGCTGGGTCTTGTTGGATTTGGCAGAACTGGATTGAAGGGTGGACTTGATGGATCTTAAAGGTCTCTTCGACCTGAAGAGATTTGGTGATTCTGTGAATTTGGCACCAAAGTTTTTCTGTAGGTGAAGAACAGGAAATTTAAAGCCATTTACCCTCTGAGTAGGGCAGAGCTAGAATTCTGCACAAATTTTCTGGGATGGAAATTCATCTCCATGCCCTGCATGAGGAGTTCAGGTGACTCTGCTGTGGGTATGGTGTTCACAGCTTCAGGGTTGGGAAGGGGCTTGAGCAGCAGTGCTGAGAGGAGCAGCTGAGGGAACTGTGGGGGGTTAAACTGGAGAGAAGGAGGCTCAGGGAGCCCTTCATGCTGTCCACAACTGCCTGAACTAGAGGAGGTTGAAGCCAGGTGGGAGTTGGTCTCTTCTTCCCAGAAACAAGTGACAGGAAGAGAGGAAGTGGCCTCCAGTTGCCCCAGGAGAGGGTGAGGTTGGCCCTGAGGACCAATTTCTTCTTCCCATAAAGAGTTCCCCAGGCCTGTCCCAGTCTGCCCAGGGCAGGGGGGAGCCCTCATGTCTGGAGGGGTTACATAGCTGTGGGTTGAGGGCCAGGGGTCAGTGGGCAGTGCTGGGGCAGCAGTTGGACTGGAGGAGCTTCAATGGCTTTTCCAACCCCAACGATTCTGTGACTGACTCTCAGCCAGGACTCACCCCTGCTCATTTGCTGGCTGCCAGGCAGTTCAGTCAGGGTCTCTGCACTGGGGTTTGGTTCTGTGCCATGTGTTCTGAAGGAGAATTCCCATTGCAGTGCACAGGGGGTAGATCTGTTGCAGTTTCAGTTGGTGGAATTGAGCATTTTTCTTGTTGTTCTTCCTGCAGTCCCTGGCGGATAGTGGATGACTGCGGTGGGGCCTTCACCATGGGAGCCATCGGAGGTGGCATCTTCCAAGCTATCAAGGGGTTCAGAAACTCCCCAGTGGTGAGTAAAACCCTGCGAGGGGGCACTCAGGGTGCAGCTCTGCTGCAAAACTGACTATAAAGCTCTCATACAGACTTTGGATAAAGTAAGACCCAGTTTCTACTTGAATGTTTGGGCTCATTTAAAAGAGGGTTTGTTGAGTGACACTGAAGCCGTCAGTTTGTCAAGTTCTGCAAGTAAAGAACTTTCCAGACTCATATCCTGTAGACATTTAACTTGAGAAGGATTAGAATCTTAACTGCCACCTTCGTTTTGCCTAAGACCTGTGAAACAGACCTGCCCCCACTTCTGTGCACCTCTGTTGAAGCCAAAACATGTCCCTGTGTTCTGTAACTCTCTTTAAGGGGAATTCTATGCAGTCCTGAGTGACTCTGGGAGCCCCAGCACCACAATTAGAAGCTGATTTAGTTGTTTCTCTTGGCTACCAAGAGGGATACTGAGACAAGGGCTGAAAGCTCCATCTCACCTGCAGGAGCAACTAAATTTGGGGCATCTGGGGTGATCAGTGCTGCCAGCCAAGCTGGTCTGTGGGTGCCTGTGACAGGGCTGAGGTGGCTGTGCTGAAAGAGATCAAACACCGCTGTGGAGATGTCACCTAACAGCGTGTGGGTCTCCTGTAATGCAGCCCCACGGGAAGGTTCCCTTTTCCCCACAGACAGGGTCTCCTCCCTGTGGTCACCAGCTGTGGTTGTACATCAGACAGGAGCAGAGAAATTATCCCCTTGTTAGATAAATTCATTTCCCTTGCTAAAATCAGGACTTGAAGTGACCTGACCAGTCCCTGTTGGGCCACTCAAGCAAACTTCAGACTCAGATCATCTGCAAAATCAAACCTGATGGCTGTAAAGGTCCTTTCTGCCAGCTCCCGGTCACAGCTCCTGAGAGAACTCAGGAAAAAAGTGGGTCCCATGGCAAGTTGTTGCTGGTTGTTGTTGTTGATGGCTTTTGCTTGTTTTTTTTCTGTTGCCAGTCAGATTGGCCATCAGACTCCACTTGTTTAACTTTCATTTCTCTCTTATCACAGGGTGTAAACCACCGGCTGCGGGGAAGTCTGACAGCGATTAAAACCCGAGCTCCACAGCTGGGAGGTGATGACTTTGGGATTGATTTTGCCCTGGGATGTAATGAGTTTGGGGATAAATTGTGGTCCTGGGGGTCAGCTGGGTCTCACTGGGGTTTGTTAGTTAGAACAATGAGGAAATATGGCCCAGTTGTGTCCAGAATTAGTTTAACTGAGGAGGAAACGTGTTCAGGGGATGATAAACAAGAGTTAATGTTGATCATGTTGAACCCACTCTGTGCAGAGCTGTGTGGGGTTTGAACAGAAGCTACAACACCTCCTTCAGAGTGCTGAATTCACTCTGAACAGGAGTTTTGCCCTAAATTAGTCTGGAGACCAGCGTTTCTGTGCATTTATATTGGGAAGAAAGACAGGGCTTTCCCAGAGAGAGCCCATCACAGAGATCTAGATGGATGATGAACATCTTAAATGTCTCCCCTGTGACGAAAGGCTGAGAGGGATCTGATTACTGTGTGTAAATATCTGAGGGGTGGGTGTCAAGAGGAAGAGACCAGTGTCTTTTAAGTGCTGCCCAGTAACAGGACAGGGAATAATGGGGATCAACTGGAACATGGGAAGTTCCACCTCAGCATGAGGAGAGACTTCTTTCCTGTGAGGCTGTGTGTGTGCATGCAACAGCCCTGTGTGTGAGACACCCTGTGTGTGTGACACCCTTGTGAGCTTGAGCTGGATTTAAGCTCAGGACTGGCTGTGAGCTGCGTTTGGTTCTCTGTCAATGTGAAGGCTGCGAGTTGCTGGCCTCCTCTCCAGTGGTTTCTGTTGATGGTTTAACAGGGAGCTTTGCTGTGTGGGGAGGTCTCTTCTCCATGATCGACTGCAGCATGGTCAGAATGAGAGGGAAGGAAGACCCCTGGAATTCTATCACCAGCGGAGCCCTGACTGGAGCCATATTGGCTGCAAGAAGTAAGAAACTGAGAAGAATGGTCATGGAAAATCTTCTGTGACCCCAGTGTCACAGAATCACTCTGTAATGCTGAATTGGCAGTTACTGTCTCAGGGAATTCCAGAGTCCTGGGCTGGTGAAGATGGGAGGGCACCTCTGGGGGTCACACAGTCCAACACCCTGCTGCAGCAGGTTAACCATGATGGTGTCCAGGCAGGTTTGAGATCTCTCCAGAGATGCTGCAGACCCCTCCTCTCACAGTCTCCACTTGACTCTCTCAAGCAACTCCTGGTCTCCCTTGAACTGGAGAACCCAGAACTGGACCCAGGACTCCAGCTGTGGCCATGCTAGGGCAGAGCAGAGGGGAAGGAGGCCCTCCCTGCCCTGCTGGTCATAGTCGTCTTCCTGTGCCCAGTGTAGAGATAACCTGCAGCTTCTGTCCTGTGCTGATGAGACAGTCATTCAGTTTTCAGGGGTTACTGAGGCTCTTTTGGCTTCCTAAGGAGAGAGGGAGGAGTTGCCCAGTCATTATCTTTTTATGGGTGATGCTAATTAAGCTTAGTGGGTGCTCAGTGACTCCTCCTGAGTCTGCCTGTAGGAGAGATTGTAACCAGGAGAGAGCTGTAACCTGCAGAGCAATGAACCAGAGGCCGAACAACTGTTTTGTGCTTCTCCTTTCCAGACGGGCCGGTTGCCATGGTGGGCTCTGCTGCCATGGGGGGAATTCTGCTGGCGTTGATCGAAGGAGCCGGTATTCTGTTAACAAGATTTGCCTCCACGCAGTTCCCCAACGGTAAGGAGCCATCAGACCGTGGTAGCGGGAGCTTTGTGTAGCATTGTTGTGACTGAGGTGCCTCTTCCAGTCCTCAGGTGTCACAGAGTGAATCTCTGTGCTGAGGAAAGGCTGAGTCCTGGAGAGGAGCAGCTGAGAGGGATCTGATTGATTCTGAGCAATTGCTAAAAGGTGGGAGCAGCAGGATGAGGCTAGATTCAGTGCAGTGGTGCCCAGTGATAGGACAAGGGGTGCTGGGCACAGACTGGAACCCAGGAAGTTCCACCTAAACATGAGGAGAAACTTCTTTCCCTTCAGGGTCTGGCCCAGGCTGCCCATAGAGGTTGGGGAGTCTCTGCTCTGGAAAGATCTCAAACCTGCCTGGACTCATCCTGGGTTCTAGGTGACCCTGCTGGAGCAGGGGATTATACTGGTTGATCCCCAGAGGTCTATGCCCACCCCACCAGTCTGGTATTCTCTGTGAAAAAATCCTTTTGCTTCCCCAGTAAAATACAGGCTGAGGTGTCACTTGACTGAGGTGTAAGTACTTCTCTGTGCTAAATAGTTCAGACCTCCGTCCTTCTTTATGTTGGAGGAGCAGAGAGAAATCCACCAGTGCTGAAAGGGGGAGGAATGAGCCACTAATTCCCAGCTGCTCCTCTTCCAGCTCTGTTCACTGCGCTTCTTTGTTCCATCCAAGTTACAACTGTTTCTGTTACGATACAAAGGCAATTAATCTGCTCCAGAGAAAAGGCACCGCCAGTCTGGTGGACAACGAAGGTTTTGTGTCCTCCAGTGGAAGGTCGGTAAGGGGGGTCAGGAAGCCAACTCACAGAATCCCAGAGTGATTAAGGCTGGAAAAGCCCTCTGAGCTCATCTAGTCCAGCCTAGGACCTAACATCACCCCGACAGCCAGACCAGGGCACTAAGGGCCACAGCCAGACTGTCTTTCAACACGTGCAGGGACGGGGACTCCGCCACTGCCCTGAGCAGTCCATTCCAGGGTCTGATCACTCTTTCTGAGGGGAAGGGCTTCCTAACATCCAACCTAACCCTCCCCTGGCAGCTTTAGGCCCTGCCCTCTCATCCTGGTGCTGGTTGCCTGGGAGAAGAGCCCAAACCCCACTTGACTACAGCCTCCCTTCAGGGAGTTGGAGAGAGGGAGAAGGTCCCCGCTGAGCCTTCTCCAGGCTAAACACCCCCAGCTCCCTCAGCTCCTCCTCATCAGCCTTTCCCTCCAGCCGCTTTCCCAGCCTTGTTGCTCCTCTGGACCTGCTCTAGCCCCTCAATCTCTTCTTGAAGTGAGGGGCCCAGCACTGCTCCCAGTACTTGAGGGGAGGCCTCCCCAGTGCCCAGGACAGGGGACTCCACTGAAGTTCTGTTTCACTGCTCTGTTTAGTTGTAACTGAGTGGTCGTTCACCTTGATGAGGCACAGGATTCCAGCTCCTTTAGTAACCAAAACCATTTCCCTGTTAATAAAGGAGATAAAAGTGTGTTCCCTTGTTTGACTGAGGCTGCTATCAGAACACAGAGCTCTTGAACTTCTTGGAGTGATAAAAACTAAAGGTAAACTCGTTGGCTCCATTCATTCAAACAGGGATTTTGGTTAGCGTTGCCTTATCACTGTTCCAGCCTTCGAGTGTGTTCCCTGCTGTCAGCAGGAAGAATCTCCTGCCTTTCCTATCAATTATTTAACCTTTTTCCCTTTTGCTCTGTTCACAGGCCCCCAGTTGACAGAGGACCCCTCCCAGTTGCAGCCCACTCCCTTCAGTGACTACCGGCAGTACCAGTGATGCTGATCTTCATTCTCCTGCCCCTCCCCAACCTGCCCCAGCTCTGGAGCTGGAATGTAAACTCCTGGAGGACAACGTGGCTGTACGTCTTCACTCCGGAGTCATCTCTTACACAATCCTGAGAGGACCTTCAGCATTTCTCGGTGTGAAGCTGTGCAGGAGAACTTGGCAGGAGATGACAAATCTATTTATTCATCATAGATCCCGTTGCTGTAAGGTTGTCAAATACACGGAGGGTTAAGACAAAGGGCCAAACGGAGTCTTGTCATCCTTTGGACACGGACTTGAAAGGCTTTGGAGTCTTCTCTGGGATGTGGCACTGACCCTCCACAGCGAACGCAGCTGGAATTTAAACCTCTTCCCCGTCGGATTTGGGTCGCCACATGTATTTCAGCTTAAGGCAAAGAGTTCATCCGTGCACAGCTTTACATTCCTAAGGCCAGTAGTAGCGGGGGAATGTGGAGCCGGTGAAAATCCCTCCCAGCGCTAGAGATTTAACTGCTGCTCTTTGTTTCCTGTGCTGCCACCACACAGCCTGAGCTCTGGATAAAACAGAAAGCACCTTGGGTGGCTCTGCAGGCTGCCCCAGGGCTTCCAGCCCCTTTACCCACAAGTTTCCCTGCAAGGTCTGTGGGGCTGGGCGGGACCATTGTACCTAGTCCTGCTGCGGGTGCAGCCACTTCCCTTTCACCCTAGGCCCAGTCCTAAGCACAAGGACAGCATCTGCTCCACAGTTAAACTCCAGCTGTGGAGGCAAGTTCCCTCCTGCCAGCAGTTAATAAACCATCTCTACTGTTCATGCTGGCTACTGCTGCTGGTGGTTCCTGGTCAGGAAGACTCCAGTGATGTCTGAGCTGTTTTGTGGCTTTTCCAGTGCCCAGAAAGGAGCTTGGTGTCTGTGCTCTGTCAGGAAACTGAGTCAGAGCCATGGAGGAAGAGGCAGATAGCACAGAGCAGTCTCAGGAATGGGTGAGAAACGGGTGAATTAGGATTGTAGTGTGGGTATGGGTACAGGATCCTGAACATCCACAGGGAACTGGAGAGGGTAAACTGGACAGAAGGAGGCTCAGGGGAGCCCTTGCTGCCCACAACTGCCTGAACTAGAGGAGGTTGGAGCCAGGTGGAAGTCTGTCTCCTCCCCAGAAACAAGCAACAGGAAGAGAGGAAGTGGCCTCCAGTTGCCCCAGGGGAGGATGAGGTTGGCCCTGAGGACCAATTTCTCCTTCCCCCAAGGGTTCCCCAGGCCTGTCCCAGTCTGCCCCTGCCAGGGCAGGGGGTTGTGTCCCCATGTCTGGAGGGGTTGCAGAGCTGTGGGGTGAGGACCAGGAGTCAGTCAGGTCCTGGCTGGGGAGCGGTTGGACTGGAGGAGCTTCAGGGGCTTTTCCAAGCAAAATCATCCTGTGATTCTTTGAGTAACAGATTGGTTTGGATTGGAAGGGAGTTCAGAGCTCACTCAGCCCCAACCCGCTGCCATGGGCAGCAATGCCTTTCACCAGACCAGGTTGCCCAGAGCCCCATCCAGCCTGGCCTTGAACACTGCCAGAGATGGAGCAGCCACAGCCTCCCTGGGCAACCTGTTCCAGGGTCTCAGCACCCTCACAGGGAGGGGTTTTTCTCATTTCTAATCTTCCCTCTTTCAGTCTGAAGCCATCATCCTTCCTCCTGTCACTACCAATATCTTGTAAAAAGCCTCTCCCCAGCTTTCTTGCTGCAGATCATCATTCCCTGAGCTGTGGCGGGGCTGGACGTCTCGTGGTCCTGGAGCACCAGGGTGACCTTTCCCACCAGGGACCAACTGGCCAGGGTGGGACATGGGGTTTGTGCAAGAGCTAGGTGGGGTCGAGCTGTAGTTGTTCACCTAAAATCCAGGCCACAGGCAACCAGCTCAGAAAGGGACCACAATGGTCACTCTGCACTCCGAGAGCCCAGAGTTCAGGTGGCTCCACACACCCAGTAGGGGCTGAAGCCCCTTTACTGAGGGGCCATGAGCTGGCCAACTCCAGGAGGGAAGAGAGCAGCTCCCCATACCCTGTGGCCTGGCTAGGAGAGGGTTTCCTCCCTTCTCATTGTTGCAACACCCCAGTTTCCTCTTTTATTCCAGCTCTTGGGGCTGTCACAACTCCCTACCCCTCACTATCTCTACCGAGGGTGCTCAGAGCCACCTCCCCAGAACCACCTCCCAGCGTGAGCAGCTTTTCCTCTCCTCCCCCCAAAAAACCCCTAACCAAGACAAGACAGCAGCAGGACAACACTCAACTATGGACCTCTTTATTTCAATCAGCTACAGCAGTTCTACCATTCCCCGAACCCACCCGTCCGTCCATCCTTCCTGCCGCTGCTCCTGGAACGGGGAGCCGAGGACAGGGCAGCGGCCGCGCGTCTCCTTAAAGCTTAGTATTAAATATTAAATATCCTCTCCTTTAGGGTTTTACATTATTTTGTCAAGGAAAAAACAAACAAACAAACAAACAAACAGAGACAATTCCAACTTAAATTACATCAATCTGTGCCTGTGCCCGGGGGCAGCAGCACCAAGGGCTTTGTGCCCCACATCTTGGGGGGCCCCCCTGCCCAGGGGGCTTGGTCATACGACTCAGCTTACTCCAGCGGTCAGTGTGGGATTGGAAGGGGGTTTCCCCCAAAACCCCTCTGGGGAGCCCTGGTGCAGCTAAAAACACTGTTTGGAGGAGGTGAGGGGCTGTTGAGGGGGGTCACTGCGCCTCCCCCCCAGCCCTGGTGTGGGGAAAGGGGTGAGGATTTTGGTCGATAACTTTGCTAAAGAATTGATCTTTAAAAAAAAATTCAGACAACAAACCAAAGCACAAACCAACCACCCCAAACAGTTTTGAGTCTTCCTTTGATTTTAGCAAAGACAAGAGTTTAAAAAGCACTTAGGAAGCTTGTTCTAAAACCAGATGCTCTCAGAGCAGAGAGTCATCTGTGCAGCCACCCTCCAGTCCATAGCGGAACTCCTGCAGGTTGGACACCCCATAGAAGTGGACAAAGGCCGCGGCCACCACAAGCACGTGGAAGATCTGGTGGGACTGAAACTGGGGAAAGGAAAAAGCCCTTTAGACCAGAGGAAAGAGGATGGAAGCAGCACTGGTAGCACCTCCTCCCTCCTTCCAGCCTGCCCCAGGACACTGCAGTTCTCCCAATGTCGCTCCCAGGCACTGATTGCTACCTTGTACTTTGGCTGCTGGAGGCTGTTCAAGGTCCACCTGCCAGCACAGAATCATTCAGGTTGAAAAAGGGCATCCAGCCCAGGACCTAACACCACCCCAGCGGCCAGACCAGGGCACTAAGGGCCACAGCCAGGCTGTCCTTCAACACCTCCAGGGATGGGGATGCCACCACTGCCCTGAGCAGTCCCTTCCACGCTCTGATCCCCATTTCCATGAGGAAAGACTTCCTAACATCCAGCCTAACCCTCCCCTAGCAGCTTCAGGCCCTGCCCTCTCATCCTGGTGCTGGTTGCTTGGCATAAAAGCCCAACCTGACTCCAGCCTCATTTCAGGGAGTTGTACAGAGGGAGAAGGTCCCCTTGAGTCTCCTCCAGGCTAAACACCTCCAGCTCCCTCACCCTCAACTCCAGTCCCTCCCCCAGCCTCATTGTTCCTCTAGACCTTCTTCAGCCCCTCAATCTCTTTCTTGAAGTGAGGGGTCCATCACTGACCCCAGTACTTGAGGGGAGGCCTCTCCAGTGCCCACTACAGGGGGAGGATTATGTCCCTAGTCCTGCTGGCCACACTACTGCTGATCCAAGCCAGGATGCCACTGGCATTCTGGGCCACCTGGACACTCTCCTGGCTCCTGTTCAGCCAGTTGTCACCCAGTACCGCCAGGTCCCTCTCTGCCAGGCTGCTCTCCAGCCTCTCATCCCCCAGTCTGTAGCTGCAGAGAGTTCCTGTGGCCAAAGTGTAGGACCTTGCCCTTGGCCTTGTTAAACCTCATCCTGTTGGCCTCTGCCCATTGACCCAGCCTGTCCAGATCTCTGCAGCATCCTCCTCCCTTCCAGCAGATCGACACGCCCCCCCGACCTTGTTGTCATGTGTGAATTTACTCAGGGAAGACTTGTTCATCAAGCTCAACCACTAACTCTACTCTACAAAGTCCACCCCTAAACCATATCCCCCAACACCACATCCCAGTGATCTGGGGCATGACAGGATACCCCCAACCTCCCCTTCCTCTTCTCTCATTACACCGTTCTTCCCCCAGAGCTGCCCCAGCTCACCCCACACTCACCCAGATGTCGAACTTGCCCGGGAAGAAGCGCTCGGGGATGCGGGCGGCGTAGAGCCCTGCCCCGGTGATGTACATCACAGCCATCAGGAAGAACCAGCCCATCTGGCCAACGGTGGTGGCTTTGACAAAGCCTTCAGCGATGGTGAAGTGCATGGTGGGCACAACCCCACTCAGCCCCAGCCCCAGAAAGACGCCTGCAGCAGGGAGGAAATAATGAGCAATGGGGAGGCACTGCTGACACCCAGCACCTCACCCACACCCTTGTCCTGAGCAAAGGGAAGATCCTGCAGGAACCAGTGGCTTTTCCTCACTTGGTCCTGGATTATCCAACCCAGCATTAATTTTGCCTTCATAGAACCTTTGAGATCCCCCCCACAGGGCTGGGTCCAGCTCTGGGCTACTCAGCTGTGGGACAGGCTGGGAGAGCAGGGGGGGGTTCACCTAAAGGAGAGGAGCTCCAGGGAGACCTTAGTGCAGCTTTTCAGGGCTTCAAGGGGCTGATCAGAAAGCTGGGAGGGACTGCTGAGCCAGGCCTGCTGTGCCAGAACAAGGGGTGATGGTTAAACTGGGAGAGGGAGATTCAGACTGGAGAGAAGGAAGAGATTGTTGGTGCTTAGGGTGGGGAGAGCCTGGCCCAGGGTGCCCTGAGAGGTGGGAGAACCCCCATTGCTAGTATCATCCCAGCTCAGGTTGGCTCTTGAGGCTCTGAGCAACCTGCTCAGGGCAGGGGTGGGACTGGAGGAGCTGTGAAGGTCCCTTCCAATCCAAAACCTTCCAACCAGAACCTGCTCCTGGCTCTAGAAACAGCCCCTTTCAGGAGGTTCCACCCTTCACACCAAAGTCCTGTGGGCACAAGGAACAGACCTGCCCCTTCAAGGACAGGCTTTGCCAGAGTAATTTCCCTGTGAAGCTGTTGGGAGCTCAGGGAAGGTGTTAATTAGTGGAGCTGAAATTTTCAGCTCTGGCATGTAATTATTTAAGCAGGGAGCAAACGGCTCCGCAAGGCTGTGGTGGCTCTGTCCCTCCCTGTCCCCTGCCCTCCTCTGAAGGGCTCTTGTCCACAGAGACCTTTCCCCTCATTTCTACTGCAGAGGCTGCAGTGGGGAAGATGGGGCCAAGCATGGTGCAGGCTGGAGTCAGCTGGTCCCGTCCCCAAGCAGGGCAGGCATGTGCCAGTGTGTCACTGGCAGTTGACAGGGCAGGGAACCTCTTCCCTGACAAGCTGCTTCCTGGGGAAGCTGGCTCTACGTGGGACAGCCCTGGGCCAACCCCCAGCTGCACATGGGCTGTTTTAGTTCTCTGTCTGGTCCAAACCTCAGGCTGCCAAGTGCCAGGAGATGCTCAGACCCTGTCCAGCAGAGAATCTACATCACCAGCACAGTGAGGAGGAAGGGAAAGGGAACTGGGAGCTGCTGCTCTGGGGGGATGAATTCTGCAGGTGCCAAGGGCTCTGCCTGAACCAGAAGAGCCACCCCACAGCAGGACCTTCCTGTAAGTGGCTCCCCAGAGCACTCCTGAGTCTGAGGACTTGGCTTGAGGTGGGAGAGCTCCTACCTGCTCGGGTCTGTCTGTGCTTGGGGGTGGCGAAGCGGTCCCACTGCGCAACGATGATGGCAGAGATGCCCAAGACACAGACGATGGAGAGGTAGATGAGTCTTGGCTGCGGGGAGCAGTAGAATGAGTAGTAGAGCCATGGGACGAAGCTCCCCATGATCAGCAGTGCAATTCCTGAATAATCCAACCTGCAGCCAGGGTGCAACGACAAGCAGTCACAGGAGAGGCCCCAAAAGCATCCTCCAGTTTGCATCCCCACAGTGGGATCAGTGTGCTGGTGCCCTCCAGTCTGTCTGCACCTAGAGACATTGCAAGCAGCAAAGGCCCTGCAGGGGGAGAGGTATATGGCCTCTTGGGGTCCAAGTGCCACAACATGGAGCAGGAGGAAGGGTCTGGGCATGGCTGCAGCTCCTGGGGACCCTGGCAGAGCTCAGCAGGAGCACAGGTGGTGAACAAGGAGATGAGGGGCTGTTTTTCAACAGACTGGGTTCTTCTCTGCTGCAAAGCACTTGAGACTCTATTGATCCAGGAAGCACTTCCCCAGTGAAATGCAGCTACTCCCAGTAACCCCCTGGCCACAGTCTTCTCACAGACACCTTCCCGTCTGTGAGAAGAGCTCTGCTGTGGGCAGGGCAGAACAGTCTGTTCCGCAGACAGAAACCCGCTGGCTCCCTGGGGTTTGCACAGACTGGATGGATTTCCCAGCAAGCAGCAGCCTCATCCAAACCTCTAATGGACCTGGGAGAGCAAAGCTCTTTGCTAAAAGCCCCTTGCTACAGCCACAGAGCTGAGTTCTGAGCAGCCCAGCAGTGACTTTGGCCATTACTCAGCCTGTGCGCTTTGCTGGGAATCCTGTTGTTTGGTTCTTTCCATTTGGTTCCAGTCCAGGTTGGCTCCAAAGCAGAGTTTTTAAAAGCATCCAGCAAACTGCCAGAGTCCTGAGTCCCAGCGAACCCCCACTGACCCCTCCTCAGCTCACTGCTACGAGGGACAGAGAACTCCCTGAGGTCCCTGTTTCCATCAGGATTTCAAGTGCGCAAGTATAGGGCAGAGCCCTCAGGACCCAACCATGGGGCCCTCCAGCTCCACACAGTAGGAAGTGTGGATCCATCCCTAGTTTATCCATTCAAGTCCTTGTCTTTGTGTTGCTTTCAAAACCCTTCTCTGGAGGAAGGCAAACACCCTCTCTCAGGTGGGACCTTCTCCTCTCTACAACTGCCTGAAATGTGGTTGGAGTCAGGCTGGGCTTTTCTGCCAAGCAACCAGCACCAGGATGAGAGGGCAGGGCCTGAAGTTGCCATGGGAGGTTTAGGCTGGATGTTAGGAAGCCCTTCCTCATAGAAAGGGGGATCAGAGCCTGGAAGGGACTGCTCAGGGCAGTGGTGGCATCCCCATCCTTGCAGGTGTTGAAGGACAGCCTGGCTGTGGCCCTTAGCGCCCAGTGTGGCCACTGGGGTGGTGTTAGACCCTGGGCTGGGCTAGATGAGCTCAGAGGGCTTTTCCAGCCTCAATCATTCTGTGACTCTGAGGCTCTGTGAGAGCTCCAGGCTCTCCCATGGGACCACCTGAGCAGATGACTCACTTGGAAAAAGTCCGTGAGACCTTCTCTGAGTGGCAGTAGACAGTGTGGAACAGCCAGGAGAAGCTGAGGCACAGCACCGCTCCCAGGAAGAACATCCCAAACACCACCTTCTCCTGGAGAGGAGCCATGAAATACATGTTGGGCCGCAGCATGGTCAGGATCCCCAAGCAGAGGAACAGAACAAAACCTGTGAGGAACAAAGCAAACAGGGAGTCAGGCGGAAGGAGAATCCAGTGAAGACACAGAAGAAACCCAACCCTGGCCTGATCCTGCTAACACGAGACACTGGGGGGGCACCCAGGGCTGGTGTTGGGGTCCTGCTGTGATGACATGCCCTGGTCTCCCTTCACGCAGGGAGCTCTAGGAGCTCTCAGGCACCACAGGAGCAAGGAGGGGTGTGCAATCCTCAAAGGGAGACCCAAGGGAAAGAGGATTCCAGCACCCAGCACATCCTGGCTCTAAGAGGCCACCCTGTTTGGTGATAGACAAGGCCACCTGCAGTCCTAGGGCTACTAAACAGCCCCTTTAGTCACCTAGCAAGTGCGTCCAGATGTTGCCAGTCTCGGTGTGTATCCGGAAGATGCTCTTGAAGCAGGCTCGGAAGGACGGCATGGGCGGCCGGTGGCCGTGCAGGAGGTAATCATTGTCCTTCAGCCAGTCGGGCAGCACGTCGTATGGGATCACACGCCAGCGCCCCTCCCACACCTGCAACAGGCCAAGCCAGGCTGGTGGCCCCCTCAAAGCAGCCACCCAGCCCAAAGGGCTCCTCCATTTACCCCAAAAGTCAAAAATCACAGGCAAGCTTGAACAAGCTCAGCCACTGCTGGAAACCCCCAAAAGGGGTTTGTAGGGATGGGAAGATCAGCTTCCCCAACATCAGCAGCCTGTGGGACCCCTGAGCCCACTCGCACCTTGCAGTGCTCCCCACCCTCAGGGAGTCAGAAGTGACTCAAACTCTCAGATTTAACCTCTCCACATCCACAACAACAGCTCCTTGCAGTGGGCAGCTCCCTCCCAGTTTGGTCATGGAAGAGGGAGCCCTGGCTGGCAACAGAACAGGGCTGCACCTCAGCTGATGCCACCAATTATTCAACTGTGATGAAATCAGCAATGCTGCCTAGTGAAGCCAGCAACCCGTGCCCAACAGATGAACTCAGAGGCACTGGAGCTGCTCCCCAGGTCACTGCTTGTCTGGCACAACCTCCATCCCCCACTAGTGCCTCCTGGTCACCTCCATCCGCGTCCCACTTTGCTCCCAAGAGATGCTGCTGGGAGCAGGCACAGGTGAGAAGAGCAAGAGCAGGTCTGGCCCCTGTCTACCACCCCAAACCCTGGGCTGGGGGCATCCCAGCGTCCTTAATACCGCAAAACCAGGACTGGGGGCTCCTGTACCTTATACACAAACTCTTCCATCTTCTCCATGGCATGGTGGGCCTGTAGAGGCAGAGTCAGCACACGAACCACCTCTTCCTCCTCCTCATGGGCTGCCGGGCATGGGGGATCTTCAGCCTAGAGGGAGAAAGGTCTGGAGGAACCATTCCCAGCCACGGGAAGAGTCCCCTCCAAGAGCACCTGGGGCTTCAGCCCTTCCTGAGGGAACGAGCAGGACCCACTGGTCACCACCACTTACATAACAGTGTCTTACCCATCGCAGCAGGCTAATCCTAGATTTATCCTTGTTGAACAGCGGGATTAACAGGGGGATTTTCATCCCTACAACCAGGGCTGGGGCCACCACTTGGCCCAGTCAGTAATCCTGACCCTCCAACCCAGACAGGAGCAAAGGCAGCACCTCCCCAGCTACCTCCCAGGCTGGAAGCACCCAGCTCAGCTCCCTCAATCCTCATTTTCTAACAGCGGTTTAGGGCCAGGGGATTCCCAGTCTTCAGGGCCCAGGAACAGCTCCACTGGGCCCTCGGACAGCTCCGAGCGTTTGGGGAACGAACCACCCCCCTAGAGAAATGACTGGGCAGGAGGGGGCGTTCTGTAGCCTCCTGGGATAACGGGCCGAGCCCTCCGTTAGCCCGCAGGGCCATGGCGGGAGGGCTGAAGCTCCCGGAACCCCGGACGGAAGGTGCCCAGACCTGGAGTTGGGAGGGGGCCTTACGGTGGTTGAACTGCCAGCTCCTTGGTCTCCCTTCTCCTCGAGCAGCGGCCCCAGCTCGGCCAGTTCCAGGTGGGCTCGGTCCCGCCCGGCGGCCGCCAGCCCGTTGCCCTGCCCGGTGGCGGAGGCCTTGCGGGAGGCCATAGCGGCGGGGTCGGTGCCGGTGGCCGAGGGCAGCCGGTGCTCAGTCCCTCCTCCGCGTCCTCCTGCCGCCGCGCTGGGGAGGGGGAAGAAAAAAGTCAACGGGGAGCGGCGGCCTCCGATTGGGGGTGGGTCCGACCGGAGTGGGGGTGCGCTGCGACCGACCGGGGCTGCGACTGACCCAGCCCGAGCCTCCCACGCTCCCTCCCTGCAGGCCCCTTCGTGCTCACCGGCCGCTACATCCCGCGATCCCGCGGAAGGCGGCGGCGGCTGCAGCACCGGAAGCGACGCTAAGGGAACGGGGCCACTTCCGCCCGCGGGGCCCCGCCCCTCTCGGCGACCTCCCCACCTCCGGGTCCGGCCTGTCGGCCCTACTCTCTAA
>VXBP01005379.1:212915-251800 GCA_013400115.1 Rhinopomastus cyanomelas | reverse complement strand
CCCGGGGGCGTGGTCTGTGGTCCCTCCCCGGGGGCTACACGGTGTCTGTCCGTGCGCCCCTCCGTCTCCGTCTGTCCCCAGTGCCCCCAACTGGCTCCCAGCCGGTGCCCACCGAGGGCTTCCCCGGCTGCCCCGGGACCGGCNCCACGTAATGTGTGGTGGGCGGTGCTCTGGCCGCGCGTCGCAGCTCTCCGTCCGTGCGTTCGTTTGCGCCCCCTGGCGGCGGGGCCGGGAATCGCGGCGGGAGCGGCACCGTCGGGAGTTCCGTGATGGACTCCCAATCCGNGCTGCCCCGGGACCGGCTGTGGACAGCGACTGGCGGTGCCCGGGGTCACCCATGGCCTGTGGGGCCCGGCTCGTGTTTCCCAGGTTAATTAATTCCCTAGTTAATTAGCTGAGGACAGAAGAGCCCCGGCACAATGGCCGATCCGGTTGCCCATCAATCATTCATGGCCCGGTGGCTCGGAGGGGGTTTCTCTGGGGGTGCTCAGACCGGGGCACGCGGCGGTGGGGGGGGATCAGGGGGTTCCAACACTTCTGGCATCAAACGGGCGCTGCCAGGGCTGGTGGTGGCTTGGCCAGGGTGGGTTGGAGGTGCCCAGGTCACCCCCTGCCCCCACCGGGTGAGTGGTTGGGGGGTTTGGAGGGGACAGAAAGATTGAGGTGGGGGTTGGGGCTGGGGAACACTCCGGAGCATCTGGGGGCTCAGTGTTGGTTGGCAGCGGGAGGGTGAGACAGAGCCCGGAGTCCCACCATGGGGTCTGGGAAAGGGGTCGGGGCTGGCTGTGGCCAGGGCTCTGCTGTGTCTCCCGCAGGGTCCAGTGCAGCTGTCCCCCACCGCCGTGTCCCCATGGGTGTCCTGAGCTGCATGAAGTACCTGATGTTCCTCTTCAACGTGATGGTGTTTGTGAGTCCCGGTGGTGCTGGGGTGGGGGGACCCATTCCCGGGGGTGACAACCCCAACCAGCTCAAAGTGGGGGATATCAGTGCCAGGGAGGGTCCCCAGCAGAGCTTAGAGCACCCCACAGTGTCCTGGTGTGGGGACAAGTCCCTGCACTCCATCAGTGCTGCGTGTCCCACAGGCAGGGGGCACAGGCCTGGTGGGCGTGGGGCTATGGGTGGCTGTGGACCCAGCTGGTTTCCAAGACATCGTGGCCACCAAACCAGTGCTGAGTGCGGCTGCATACCTGCTGCTGGCTGTGGGCATCGCCCTGGCACTCCTGGGCTTCCTGGGCTGCTGTGGGGCCCTGCGGCGGAGCCGTCCGCTGCTGCTGCTGGTGAGCAATGGGAGATGAGTGGGAGGGTGGCTACAGGGTGTGGGGAGCCAAGCAGGTAGGGGGCTGTGGGGTGCAGGACCTCACAGGATGCAGAGACCAGGAGATGGAGGTGTTTAGGATGGTAGAATGGGCTGGGCTAGATGAGCTCAGAGTGGGAACCAGGGGATGAAAGTGTTTGGGATGTGTGAATCAGGGGATGAAGGAGGTTTGGAGATGTCGGAACCAGGAGATGGTGGAGACCACAGGATGGGGGATGCCAGGGGATGTCCCTGAAGGAGACAGAAGCCCCATGCTCCCCTGTCCCCGAGTTCTCAGGGCATGGGCAAGGCTGGCTGCAGAGGATGGACTTGATATTAGGAAGGAATTTTTCACAGAAAGGGTGGTCAGGCACTGGAATGGGCTTCCCAGGGAGATGGTTGAGTCACCATCCCTGGATATGTTTAAACATCGTTTGGATGAGGTGTTGAGGGATATGGTTTAGGAGTGAACGTCTAAGGTAGAGTAGATGGTTGGACTCGATGATCCCAGGGGTCTTTTCCAACCAGAGTGATTCTGTGATTCTGAGGGCAGTATCTGGAGTGAACCGCCCATGGGGTCAGGCTGCTCTCTGATTCCTTCATCCCTACTTCTAGTTCTTCATCCTCGTGAGCCTCGTCTTCGTCACACAGCTTGTTGGGGCTGTTCTCTTCCTAGTGCACTGGAAACAGGTACTGGCCCCACACCTCGACACTGTGCAGCCCCTCTCCTCCATTGTGCTGTGGGTAATGGCCCAGGGGACTGGGTTGTGTGTGGGAACGTCTTCTCTCACCCTCACCTTCACCCCCAGTGGCCTGGCACAGCCCCAGAACTGGATGGGTGGGTGCTCACTTCAGCTCAACATTGCTGGTGACAGTGGGCAAGGGTGGGGGGTCTCAGTTGGCATCGATCCCACAGATCCAGCCAGAGCTGTTCCTGTCTGAGCTGCGGAGGAACTACTGTGGGGATGAGGGTGCTGAGGTCTTCTCCACTGCCTGGAATACCCTCATGGTCACGGTGAGCAGCCGGGAAGCTCCTGTAGGGTATGTGGGGCATCCGTGAGACCTGCTGAGGGTGATTCCAAGGCATGTGTGGGGCTTGTGGACCCCAGACAGACCCAGAGCTGCATGCTGGGCTGTTCTCCCCACACAATGTCCCTGCTATTGATGAACTTTCCCTTCCCTTCCAGTTCTCGTGTTGCGGTGTTTTAGGACCTGAAGACTTTGGGAATGGCTCCCGCTTCCAGGAGCTGCACCCAGGGATGCCCTGGCCTCAGGCTTGCTGCACCCGGGATGGGCTCCTGCAGGCAGGCGAGCTGCTGGGCTGGGAGCAGTGTCAGGAGAGGAGCCCTGGCTACATCCACGAGCAGGTGGGACACAGCCCTGGAGTGTCCCTGCCCTGTCCCCAGCTTCCCCAGTGCTGCAGCCCAGTGACTCCCCACATCCCTAGCCCCATCACAGTGCCCCTGATCTCACCCTCTGAGCTCCCTGCAGCTGGGGGGAGCTTGAGGGAGCCCCTCCATCACCTCTCTGCCCCCAGGGCTGCTTCTCCACCTTTGGCAGGACATTGCAGAGCTACATCTCTGTCCCTGGCACCTGCAGCCTGGCCGTGTTGGGCATTGAGGTAGGGAGTGGGCAGAGGGATTAGGGCAGCAGGGCACCTCAAATGGGCTTCTTTTAGCCAGGAGGGTGCTCTGTGGGTGAAGGGAGCACAGATGAGGGCAGTGTCATTGGTTCCATGGCTGGATGTTGATGGAAGTGGGGTTGCTACTGGCACCAGAGTTGTTTAATGTTTTCATCTATGACAGCGGGACCCTCAGCCAGTCTGCAGGTGACACTGAGCCAAGGGATGGGGTGAGAGGTCTGAGGGATGGGATCCATCCAGGAGGACCTGGCCAGGTTGGGGAAGTGGGTTTGGGTCAACTTCATGAGGTTCATCAGGGCCAAGGGCAGGGTCCTGCCTCTGGGTCAGGGCAGCCCCCAGTAGCAGCACAGGCTGGGGATGGAGGGATGGATGAGTGGAGGGATGGGGAGGAGCCCTGCAGGGAAGGCCTTGGGGGCACTGGGGGGTAAAAAGCTGGACATGAGGTGTCAACAAGTCATAGCCCAAAAGCCCCTCCGTGTCCTGAGCTTTGTCCAGCAGCTTGAGCAAGAGGTGAGCACAGCCCTGAGCGGCTCCCTCATCCTTCTCATTGCAGATCTTTGCCATGTTCTTTGCCTTTTGCCTGTATTACAACTTTGACTGAGCAGGATGAAGGGTGGCTGAGCCAAGCTGAGGCCTTTGGGAGCAGCAGCAGGTGAGGACACTTTGTTCTCCAGTCACAGAGCTCAGCTCTGCGGTTCAGCACCCCACATCCCTCTCCAGACGAGCAGGAACTTCCCCACATCCCATTGCTGCTCCAGCAGCACAGGGAGCAGGGCCAGGACACCCCTTCAGCAGTCACCTCCTAGAGTCACAGCCTGGGTGACCCTAAATGATCCAGGCTAGGCTCTGGAGTTTTACATCTTTGGAATCTTCAATTTTAACCCCATGTCCTTTCATCACAAGAGAAACAGAGCCTCTGCTCAGGGATTTCCACAGGCAGGTCCCAGCACGCTCCCAGTTTGTTCCAAGGTGGGGACAGTGAAATGGAAACCAAAATCCTCAATGCTGTTCCCACTGCTCCAAGGGAAAGCTGGGACTCAGAAGCTGAATTGGTACCAGTTTGAGTCGGGATTTTCCCAGAAACAGAAAAGCTGATAAGTTCAAGTTTTATATTTTATTTATAATGAAGTTTTTGCCCTCAAAACCTATCCCCCCCCCCAACAACAACAGAGGAAGCAGAAAAGCAAAGGGTGCAACAGCCCCACTCTGGTTCAAACACTGACCCTGTGCAGAGGGCAAAGGACAGATAAAACAGCAGCGACAGCCACAACCACAGCCAGCATCACCCTGCCTCAGCAGTCAGGTCGGGATTTCTTCTCCTTGGAGCTCATCCCCATCCCCCTTCTCTTCTGTGCAGCAGAGGCGTCGCTGGTGCTTGCTTCACTCCGGTTTGTTTTCTCTTCCAAGGGTTTGGAAGCCTGGGAGCATCCAAGAAATAAAAGTGATTGGGTCTGAGTGATCCCCTGGCACAACCCCCAGCACCACACATGGGGTCAAGCAGGGGCACAGGGACAACAGCACCCCAGCCCCCAACTGGGGTGAGGTCCCCACAACCTCCCAACTGGAGGAAGGTTCCAACAGCTCCCAACCAGGGGAAGGTCCCTCAACTGGAGGAAGGTCCCAATAGCTCCCAACTGGGGGAAGGTCCCAAGAAACCCCAACTAGAAGGTGGTCCTGACAGCTCCTAACTGGCGGGAGGTCTCGACAGCCCCCAACTGCAGGGGGTTCCCGACAGCCCCCAACTAGGGGAAGGCACCGATATCCCCCAGTTTTGGGAACTGGCTTTGATCCACTTAAGCTTGATTTATTTTCATGTGACTCTTCTTTGAGATGAGTCAGGTATGGGGTGGAGTTGAGGAAAGAGGAAGGGCTCAGTGAGTACAGGGGAAGAGTAGGTTTAGCTGAGTGTGAGGCACGGCCGCAGCAGAACGTCCGGCAGGACAAAGGGCTGCAGGATCCAAAGGAAAGGATTTCTCAGAGTTATTTTACACATCCTTCCCCTCTGCAATGATTTGAGAGTGGACAGGTTGATCTGGCAGGAGCAAATTGAATGGTTCTGTAATAAATGATCAGGAAGTGGAAGTAAACACCAAGCCAGAGCACAGAGCAGAAGGGGAGGAATGAAGGCAACAGCAGCAAGGACCACTGAAAGGCAGCGTGAGAGGAGAAAGGATGGAGCTGGGGGTTCCCTTACCCTGGCCTGCGGGCTGGCGTATTTCTGGGTCCAGTCCCTGGCATTCAGCAGGAAGAGCTGCTTGTTGTACTTGTACTCTGAGGACTAAACATCAGGAACAGGACAAAAGACAGAGGTTTGATTCAGCACAAACACTGCAGCCAGATGCCAGGACTCAGGGCTGGCTTTAGGACTCCTAGAAGCAGACTGACACCGCTAACATTCCCCTGGCTGGTTTGAGTTGAGCTGCTTCCACAGGCTCCAAGAGATCTTGGCCATCTCCTTTGTAGCTCTGGCATAAACCGTGCTGCTTCAGGGAAAGAACCCCCAGGCCTGACCCTGGTGAATCTATACCAGTACGGACTGTGCTGGGAGGGTGAGCCCCGAGCAGCAAAGCAGAGGCCCAGCCTCCACCAACACCCCATGGGACAGGACGAGAGCCAACATACAATGTCTGCCATGAGAGGGTCGTCAGGGTTGGGCTCAGCCATCAGCAGCTGTATGGAGGTCAGCAGCGTGGAGATGTTCAGGGATGGTCTCCAAGCTCCCTGCAAAGGAATGGGGAAAGGAATCATCAGGCAGAAAGAAACCTGCCTCTAGGCTGCCTGAAGACCAACATTCCTGATGCCTTTCATTGCCAGAAAGACATGGAGGGGCTGGAGTGGGTCCAGAGAAGGAGCTGGGGAAGGGGCTTGAGCAGCAGTGCTGTGAGGAGTGGCTGAGGGAACTAGGGGGGGTTGAACTGGAGAGATGGAGGCTCAGGGGACCCTTCTCACAACTTCCTAAACTTGAGGAGGTAGGAGCCAGGTGGGGATCAGTGTCTTCTCCCAGGAACAAGCGACAGAATGAGAGAAAGCAGCCTCTCAGAGGAGGATGAGGTTGGCTCTGAGGACCAATTTCATCTTTTCCCAAAGGGTTCCCAAGGCCTGGCCCAGGCAGGAGGGGAGTGCCTGTCCCTGGAAGGGCTGCAGAGCCGTGGAGTTGTGGGGTGAGGGCCAGGGGTCAGTCGGGTCCTGGCAGAGCTGGGGGAGCAGTTGGACTGGAGGAGCTTCAAGGTCTGTTCCAGCCAAAGAGGTTCTGTGACAGCCCTTCATCCCCTCATGGAAAACAACCTGTCCTGAGGGAGCCCAACCTCCAACCAGAGACCCACTGGTGCTCAGAGGGTTCCAGAACAGCTGTACACTCCGACCCCTAAAACCTTGGAAACTTCTATGGAACAAAGAGCATCAGGTTTTAGTCTCCAAACAAAGGAGATGCCACTCAAAAACTTCCCCCCGCCCCAGCTCCCGTGTAAATAAGTCAGGAGCCCAGACATTCAATAAGGCTTCTACAAGAAAAAGAGAAGGAGCTCATTGTCCTCCTCAGCTCCACTCCCCAGGTCCCAGAGCCGCAATCTGACCTTCGGGGGTAACTTCAGAACATCCAGGCAAATCCTTCCCGCGGAGTCTATGTTGGGGTGGTAGATCGGGGTCAGAAAGCGAATCTTTGGGGGTTCAAATGGGTACCTGCAGGGGGTGAGTGGTGATAAACAATGACGTGAGTGTTTGTACAGCAGCCACTTCGTCCCCCAAGTGATGCCATTAGCTCGTTCTCCCAAAGGAATCATATTGGGATGGAAAGAGTAGAGGAACTCTCGCTTCAGGAAGAAACCTCCAAAGGGCATCCAGTCCAACACCCCTACACCAAGCAGGGCCAGCATTCACCAGACCAGCTTGCCCAGAGCCCCAGCCACCCTGACCTTGATTTGCTCCAGTGATGAGGCCTCCACCCCCTCTCCGGGCAGCCTGTTCCAGGCATCCCCCACCCTCAGATTCCAGACCTTGTTCCTCCTGTCCAGCCTCACTCTGCCCTCTTCCAGCTTCCAACCATGACCCCATGTCCTGTCATTCCTTGCCCTTGGGAACAGCCTTCCCCAGCCTTCTGACAGTCCCTTTCAGGGTCTGAGAGGACACTAGAAGGTCTCACAAGAGCCTCTCTTCTTCAGACTGAACAATGTGAACTCTCTCAGCCTGTCTCCATCAGAAAGGGGCTTCAGGCCTCTGGGCATTTCCTTGGCCTCCAGACTCACTCCAACAGCTCCAAGTCCTGGTGTTGGGGTCTCTAGAAGTGGCCACACAACTCCAGGTGAGGTCTCCCCAGGGCAGAGCAGAGAAGTAGGATTTCCTCTCTCCATCTCTGGCCCCATTGTTGCTGCAGCCCAGGGTGAAGTTGGCCTGGTGGACTGCAATCATTGAATGGTTTAGGTTGGAAAAGACATTTAAGATCGAGTCCAGGTACTCAGAGACATCCCCAGATTTTAGGAGACAGCCTTTAGCCTTTGATGCTTCCAGGTTTCTACTGAGTAAGCTCCTTCTCAGGAAGTTCTGAGACACTACCATAGTGGGGAGACCTTGTCACAACTCTTTTAGGTTATTTTTCACACATCTTGGGGTGCTCTGCGTGAAACAAGGGTACAAGGCAGTGGCAATAACAATTAAATCCCAGAAATGAAGGGCCTCACCCAATCAACCAACTGTGTTGGGAGGCTGAAGGAAAGGACTAAAATGGCATCATTTTGGTTAAATCTCTTAGACCAGTTAAGTTGTATTTGAATTAAGCTCTATACCAGCTACTTAACAAGATGTCAAGTAGCCTCTGCCCTGGGGAGACCTCACTTGTGGAGACCCCAACACCAGAAGAATGAGGTGCTGTTGGAGAGAGTCCAGAGACCAAGGAAATACTCAGAGGCCTGAAGCCCCTCTGCTCTGAGAACAGGCTAAGAGAGTTGGGATTGTTCAGCCTGAAGAAGAGAGGCTCTTGTGAGACCTTCTAGTGTCCTTTCAGATCCTGAAAGGGACTGTCAGAAGGCTGGGGAAGGCTGTTCCCAAGGGCAGGGAATGATAGGACATGAGGTCATGGTTGGAAGCTGGAAGAGGGCAGAGTGAAGCTGGACAGGAGGAAAAAGGTCTGGAATCTAAGGGTGGGGGATCCCTGGAACAGGCTGCCCGGAGAGCGGGTGGAGGCCTCATTGCTGGAGCAAATCAAGGTCAGGGTGGCTGGGGCTCTGGGCAAGCTGGTCTGGTGAATGCTGGCCCTGCTTGGTGTAGGAGCATTGGACTGGCTGCTCTTTGGAGGTCCCTTTCAGCACAACACATTAATTGTTGCTGCCCACTGACCTTTCAGGAACAAGTATTTCCAGGTCAAATATTCCCTTCTCATACGGTGTGTCCGCACCTCCTACGATTTCTTGAAAAGCAAAAGGAAAACGTTAAGTGTCCCATGAAATCACCTGATTTCGTCCAACAGTTTCCACATCCCACCCCGAGTTGCAGAACTCTAACACTGCTGAGATCCAGGAAAAAATCATCATCATCCCATTGAGTCACAGAATCCCAGATTGGGTTGGGTTGGAAGGGAGCTCAGAGCTCACTCAGCCCCAAACCCCTGCCATGGGCAGTGACACCTCTCATCAGACCAGGCTGCCCAGAGCCACATCTAACGCAGCCTCGGACACTTCCAGCGATGGAGCAGCCACAACCTCCCTGGGCAACCTGTTCCAGGGCATCAGCACCTTCTGAGGGAGGGATTTCTGCCTCAGATCTCATCTCAATCTCCCCTCTTTCATCCTGAAACCAGCCCCCTTGTCCTGGCCCCCTTGAACACTTTCCTAGAGCCTCTTCAGTTCTTAGAAGCTGCTATGAGGTCCCCCAGAGCCTTCTCTTGTACAGACTGAACAGCCCCAACTCAGTCAGCCTGTGCCAGCCCTCTGATCAGCCCTGTGGCCTCCTCTGGACTCACTTCAGCAGTTCCCAGTCCTTTTTATGTTGGGGCTGCAGAACTGAGTGCAGGACTCCAGGTGAAGCCTCGCAAGAGCAGAGCAGAGGGGCAGAATCATCATTTTGAGGTGCTAGTGACATTTCTTTTGATCCAGCCCAGGGCATAGTTGGCTTTCTGGGCCGCCCTCACACGTTCCAGCTTGTGTCTACCAACACTCCAAGTCGTCCTGAGGGCTGCTCTCAATCCATTCACCACCCAACATCTCCTTCTGCTTGGGATATTCAAGACCAGTTCCACCCCTCAGCAAAGGAAACTGAGGGCAGACCGAGCCAAGGCCATGGCATGATAAAGACCATCAAGAAGAAAAATCCCACAACTAACATCTTTCTAAAATTCCACTTGAGTTGGACTTACGAGCCTGGAGGTTGTCCAGCTGGCTTTGGCTCTGCCAGCAGGTGATGCCTGGTGGGGGCTCAGTGGCCAGGAGGGACAGCTCCCGCGACAGCCGTGATGCTCTCTGCATTGTGCTGAAAGGGAACCAGAGTCACAGAATGATCGAGGCTGGAAAAGCCCTCTGAGCTCATCAAGCCCAGCCTAGGACTTCACCCCATCAGCCAGACCAGGGTATAAGGGCCACAGCAAGGCTGTCCTTCAACACCTCCAGGGATGGGGACTCGACCAATGCCCTGGGCAGTCCAGTCTAGAGTCTGATCCCCCTTCCATGAGGAAGGGCTTCCTGACAGCCAACCTAATCCTTACCTAGAAGCTTCAGGCCCTGCCCTCTTGTCCTGGCTCTGGTTGCCTGGGAGAAGAGCCCAACTCCCAGCTGACTCCAACTTTGTTTCAGGGAGTTGTAGAGAGGGAGAAGGTCCCCCTGAGTCTCCTCTTCTCCAGGCTAAACACCCTGAGCTCCCTCAGCTTCTCATCAGCCTTTCCCTCCAGTCCTTTCCCCAGCCTCGTTGCTCCTCTCCAGCCCACTCCAGCCCCTCCATCTCTTTCCTGAAGGGGCACAGCACTGACCCCAGTACTCAAGGGGAGGCCTCACCAGTGCCCAGTATAGGAGGAGAATAATGTCCCCAGTTCTGGTGGCCACACTATTGCTGATTCAAGCCAGGGTGCCAATAGCCTTCCAGGCCACCTGGAAACCCTGCTAGCTCTTGTTCAGCCAGCTGTCACCCAGTACTGCCAGGTTCCCTTCCAGCCACTCATCCCTTAGTCTGTAGCTGCAGGTGGCTTCTTATGGCCAAAGTGTAGGACTGTGCCCTTGACCCTGTGAAACTTCATTGCATTGGCCTCTGTCCATTGATCCAGTCTGTCCAGATCTCTCTGCAGCATCTTCCTCCCTTCCAGCAGATTGACACTCCCCCTCACAATTTGGGGTTGTTCACAAGTTTATTCGGGGGAAACTTGATCCCCTAATCCAGGTCATCAATAAAGAAGTTGAACAGAACTGGGCTCTGATCCCTGGGGGAGCTGTTGCTGGAGGAATGAGGTTTGCAAAAAGTTACGCTTAATATTGGGGGGGGGGGCAGGGTGGGGGCCAAGGAGAATTAACTGTGGGTTTCCAGTTGGTATCCTGGCACAGACAGCCTTGGGAGCCTGTTCCTTTTACCCAGCTGGAGGGGGAGAATCAAACCCCACCCTTTATCACCAGTCCCACTCCCCAGCTCCCAGCTGAGCCTACTAACAACCCCCCCCACAATTCCAGTTCACTGCTGGGCTCCCCATCCCTAATGGGACTGGGACTCCTGCCCTGGGACCACTCTGCTCCCTTCAGGGTGAAATCTCGTCCCTTCACAGCCCATGCAGGGACCATCTACCCCTAGAGGTGCCTTAGCCTGGTACACCCTCTTCCCCAGTTTCCCCTCCTCCCAGCACACAGGGACACTTTTCGCATCCCAAACACACCCCCATACCCCTTCCTATAGAAACCCCAAAGCTGCCCTGGGTGGGGGGTGGTCACTCCCTGCTACTGAGATGCCCCTGACCACCTCTCACACTGCTCTGTCCTTCCTCAGGTGCCTCTTCCTGAGGTCAGGGACTCCCAGCTGGGGAGACAGCAGGGACCTGGTTCACATCATCCACTCCAGAGCGACCCCGCTGAGGAAGGGGAAGGAACCCCCTTCCTTGTCTTAACTGACCCCACACCCCGCGCCTTTCCCAGTTACCACCAGAGAGACCAAAACCCACCCCCACGGCCTACAGCCCTGCCCACCAAAAGAACCGCTCAGACCCTCCTCAGACTAACTGCACCCCCACCCTGGACCCTTTTCAGGGAGGAGCCTCAACTCCCCCTCCCTCACAAAGGACACCCTCCCCCAGCCCAGCTACCCCTCACAGGGACAAGGACTAATCCCCCGCGCAGGGCTGGGAACAACTTATACCTACAGCCTGACTGCTACCCCCGGGCTAGTTACCTCCGAGCTGCGACCCCGTCACTCATCAGCACCGCGCGGAGAGGGGCGGAGCTTCCCTTGGCTTCAGCCAACCACAGATGAAGCCTTGCAGAAAGTCACGCCCCACTCCCGACACCTCAGCGCTGATTGGATACTCCTGGGCCACGCCTCCTTCAGGCGGCTCTTCGAATTCGAAGCGGAGCGCCGCTGTCATTGGACCAGCCTCGCGCGCGGGAACTCAAACCCCGCCTATCTGTAAAAAGAAGCGGCGGTGTGGGCGTGCCCTGCGCAGTGCGGAGCGAGCGGCAAGGGGTTCGCAGGGGTTTCCTCGCCGGTCTCCTGCCCCTTCCCGCTAGCAGCCACGCTCGGCTGCCAGCTCCGGCCCTAAACTCGTTCCAGCCCCGCGGGCAGGGCCCCGGCGGGGCGGCCCGCGCTCCCTCCCGCCCTGCTGCTCCTTTGCGTAACCGGCCTGGCCCGGCCCCTCCGCCCCCGCCGCTGTTGTGTAACCGGGCACCGCGGGGCGAGGCGGAGGAACCGGGGGCTGCTGCGCCCACAGGCCGCGGGGCTGAAGGTAACGGCGGCCGGTCCTGTCTTCGTCCTTTTCCCGGGCCCTACCCTGGGCACAGACCCCGGACCCCCGGGGCGGCCCAGGCCAGACCCCCCGCGCGGGGGTGGTTTCGGTTTCGTTTCCTTTCCTCCCCCGTGTGCCACTGGAAATGGCCATTTCTAGCAACGAGTCCTGTGTCGTGATCAGCTCAGCTCTTAGAACTAGAGGATTAACAGGTGTTGGGGCAGCAACAGCCTGAGGTCTGGCTCCATGCTGAAACCGCGATCGTGATTAATATCCCAAATCTCTACTTAATCCCAGGGAAATTCTCCGTCCAGCCCCTCAAGTCCAAACTGTTCAACAACAGCGACGGTGATTGCTCTCCCAAAGCCCAGACTCCGATGTCAGAGGGCTGCTGCTTCCAGCTTTCCAACAGGTCTATTTAAAACTTTATAATTGCATTAACAGCCCTTCCCGAGGAGAGTGGTTTGACTTCACTGGATGATCAGAGACTGCAGAGGGAATCAAACTGATAGAAGTTTTATTTCCCAGCTCTTGGCCCTCAGTCTGCATCTGGTACCTGCCCGGTCCTGCCCTGCTGGGTGGACAGAGAGCCATGAGGTGCTGCCTTCCTCCTCACCTTCTTCACTGTCCACCTCCTCCTCATCTTCCACCTCATCCCCCTCTTCATTGTCCTCCTCATCCCTTTTCCTCTTCCCCCTCCTCCTCATCCTTCTTCCTCCTCATTGTCCCTCCTCATCCCAGGAACTGCACAAACCCCTTGCATGGCTCAGGTGATCCTTGCACACAAACACTATTTGAGGTGTTTGTCAGTCTTCAGACCTCAGTAACTCATTTCCCAACCCCTTCAGGGCCAGGAGCAGCAGAGCTAGGTTTTGCTAGTGATACTGAGGGTGGTTGTGTCCCTCCAGGAGATCTCTGCCTGCACCCAGAGATGTTCTGCAGCAGGGGAGCCAGGATCAGTGACTGCCTGGTGTCCTTTTCTCAGGGTCATGTGTTGTTACAACCCTGGAGCCCCAGCCAGGTAACCCCCCAGACTGAGGCTGACTGGGATTTCCTTGCTTTCTGTCTCCCACAGTGTGGAGGTGTTTTGGGTTTTCTGTCTGTGACATGTGATTTTTGATGAGCAGATGTAATCCAGATGTAGTGAGTCTGCCAGGTGTGACTGGGTGAAATGGTGTTCATGGAGAGCTGGGAGAAGAACTGGGGATAAGTCCTAATGCAGAATCTATCTACAGACTGTGCCTGCCCTGCCTTCCCTGTCACCCCAGGGGATCCTCCTCCTCAGGACTGTGTTGGTGCTGAGCCTTCACCTCCTTCCCAGCAACCCTCATAGCTCTTCCAGACCCACATCAGTGACTCCTGCACTATTCCTTGTCTCCCTGCATCTCCCCCAGCCCTGACAGCCCCATGGCTCTGGCCTCTCTCCCTCCCCAGTGTATCCCAGCCCCTTTTAACAGAACCCATGCTCCCACCAGTCGCCTGCACTGGGATCCCCAGTGTTGCACCTAACCCTGACACTGCAGCCCGCTTGGCCTGATGCCCCACCCTACCCAGTCCCTGCCCTGGTGTGGCTCTGCTCCCCACAGCTAACCCCCACTGGTGCTGTTGGGGATGCAACACTGGAAGGGGTGGAAAGGGGACCCCAACCCCTGGGACAGCCATGGGTGCTGTGGGGCTGGAAGGCTCGAGGCTTGGGGTGGCCTCATGGGCTGTTTAGGATCAAAAGTTTCATGCTGCCCAGTAGATTACATGGGGCACTGGGCTTGGGGCAGTCCCATTGGCTGGTCCTGAGGTGGTGTCCCCACAGGCTGTGGGACTTGGCTCAGAGCAACCTTCTGGGCTGTGTGGGGCTGAGAGAGTCCATGTTTGGGGTGATCCTATTGGACCAGCTTTGTGGAACTGCAAGGCTCTGGAGGTGGAGAGACTCTTCAAACCATGTGGAACCACAGGGTTTGGGGTGGCCCCAAAGGTTGTGGGGACCCTAGGACACCAAAGTGTTAGGTTAAAATTAACTCTAAAGAGATTTATAAAGTTCTCGAGAAGGTTTGTATCTTACCCAAAGGCATCCCTGTGGAGCGGGGAGAGGGTCTCAGCCCGTTGACTGATTCCCAGGAGTCAGAGGTCCACGAATCTTCCCTGACTTGTTCAAGATGGTATCTTTCCCCTCAAAATTCCCCTTATTGCTGGGCTATTTTATATTATTTTCTGCCTTCAAGGTGGAGCTTGAGTGACTCTAGTCATACATATTTTTGTTTCTGATTGGTATAAAATTCTCTCGCTTTGTTTTTAAAGATACAGACTTTAAAAAACTAGAACGCACGCTCAATAAGGGGGGTTTGCCCCTTGGAGGTGGGTAGGTTTTGGGACGGAGGTGTGTTTTGGTATTATAATGACATTTTAACGAGCAAAGTTCACACAAGGATAGCAATTTGTCAAAAAGATGTCAGAACGATGGCTCAGGGTTGCAAAAGTACCTTCAAAGTACCACTAAGTTCCCATCCCTGTACATTTTATCACAGGGTTTGGCCACAGCTGCACATCTCATCACAGGACTTGGCCATGATGCCTCCACTTCGCTCCATCCCCAATGTGGTTTCCAAGGTGGCAAGTTAAGTTGCCTGGGGAACCATCAGAGGAAGGGATTCCTACATACCAGCTGTACTCCACCCTGGATGCTTAGAACTTTCTTTAATGTGTGAATAATGCTCCATTTCTAATATAAGTTTAATTTTCAAGTTACCTCCAGTAATTATCCCACATGGTCCTTATCTGGATCCTCCTGGGATCTGGGTTGCCACTAACATCAACAGTCAGAGACCCTGACTGTATTTCAACCAAGAGGTCGACTTGTTTTGTCCTGATTCTGTTATCCTCTTTCATGAAAACCTGTCAAGAAACAGAAGAGATTTAGGGTGAAAAGGGCTGAGGGCTGTTAGGAGCTGGTTTTCCACTTGTTGATTGTCCTTGTTCTTTACAGGTGTTGTGACCTCCAAGGCTGAGGGTTCCCTTCCTCTTTGAGCAGCTCCAAGCAGAAGCACCAGGATGCCACATCGCACCATCCATCTTTTCCGGAAGGAGCTTCGACTTCATGACAACCCCACATTGCTGGCTGCGCTTGAGTCCTCAGAAGTCATCTACCCCGTCTACATCCTGGACAGAAAATTCCTGACGTCTACGATGCACATGGGGACCTTGCGGTGGCACTTCCTGCTGCAGTCCCTGGGAGACCTCAGGAAGAACTTGTCTCAGCTGGGCTCCTGTTTGCTGGTCATTCAAGGAGAGTATGAGTCTGTTCTCCGGGATCATGTCCGGCAGTGGGACATCACACAAGTGACCCTGGATGCAGAGATGGAGCCATTTTACAAGGAGATGGAAGCCAACATCCGACGTCTGGGAGAAGAGCTGGGCTTTGAGGTGCTCTCACTGGTGGGACACAGTCTGTACGATACCAAACGGTACGTGGCCTTCCTGCAGAGCAGCGAGGGGTCTCTGGGAAGGTTTGTTCTGGTGTCAGCAAGAGTCAGGGAGAGATGGAAAAGTACTTTGGTCTTTCTAGACCCTAATGTGTTCCTTTAAGGAAAATATGCCCATCTGAGCAGAACAGGGTGCTCTTGGCTGGAGAACCTTTGTGTGTTGGTCTGCTGGAAGTACCAGGAGAGATTTAGGGGAGGTTATAGGACACAGGGCTGTGATTTGAGCCTGACTGATATTTTTTTCACAGAATCCCAGAACATCAGGGATTGGAAAGAACCTCGAAAGGTCATCCAGTCCAATCCCCCTGTCACAGCAGGATCCCCTAGATCCAGTTGCACAGGAACATGTCCAAGTGGATTTTAAATGTCTCCAATGGAGACTCTACAACTCCCCTGGGCAGGCCCTTCCAGTGCTCTGTTACACTCACTGGGAAGAAGTTCCTTCTCACATTGATAGGGAACCTCCTCTGTTCCAGCTCACACCTGTTGTCCCTTGTCCTATCATTGGGTACCACTGAGCAGAGCCTGGCTCCATCCTCCTGACACCCACCCTTCCCATATTTATCAACATTCATAGGGTCACCCCTCAGCCTCCTTTTTTTCAAGCTCAAGAGACCCAGCTCCCTCAGCTTTTCCTCACCAGGGAGATGCTCCACTCCATCATCTTTGTGGCTCTGCACTAGACTCTCTCAACCAGCTCTGTGTCTTTCTGAAACTAATTGGCCCAGAACTGGACACAAGATTCCTGATGTGGTCTCACCAGGGCAGAGATTTAAAGAGTCATCTGGATGACTTTTACTGGTACCTGGCTGCACTGGGATCAGGCTGTGGTACAGAGCTAGGTGACTGGAGGGATTGGACTATTCTGTTCTGGGGCCCTCCCTCAGTGCAACGGAGCTGGAGCAGCAGTGCTATGATGAGCAGTTGAGGAAACTTTGAGGGTTGGACTGGAGAGAAGGAGGCTCAGGGGAGCCCTTCTTGCTGTCCAGAACTGCCTTAACTGGAGGAGGTTGAACCCAGGTGGACATTAGTCTCTTCTATGCAGGAACAAGCAACAGGATGAGAGGAAGCAGCCACCAGGGGAGGGTGAAGTTGGCCCTGAGGACCAATTTCTTCTTCTCCCAAAGGGTTTTCCAGGCCTGTCCCAGTCTGTCCAGGGCAGAGGGGGGAGTCCCTGTGCCTGGAAGGGCTGCAGAGCTGTGGAGCTGTGGGGTGAGGGCCAGGGATCAGTGGGGCCCTGGTAGTACTGGAAGAGCAGTTGGACTCAAGTTGTTTAAATAACAAGTTGTATAAATGTCTGTTTGCACCAATGCATACAGCGTGGGCAATAAACAAGATGAGCTGGAGGCCATTGTGCAGCAGGAAAACTGATATGGTAGCCATCATGGAAACCAAGTGGGATGACTCCCACAACTGGAGTGTTGCAATTGATGGCTATCAACTTTTCAGATGGGATAGGCAAGAAAGAAGAGGTAGTGGCGTAGCCCTCCATGTTAGAGAGACATATGAAGCCATACGAATGAATGTAGGTGATGATAGGGTTGAGTCATTATGGGTAAGAATTAGATGTAAAGCCCTACAAGAAAGGTACTGTGGTGGGAGTCTGTTATGGACTACCCAACCAGAATAAGGAAACAGATGAAATTTTTTATAGGCAGTTGGGGGAAGTGTCATAGTCACTGCCTCTTGTGCTCATGGGGGACTTCAATTTCCCTGATGTCTGCTGGAAATATAACAGAGCCGAGAGAGAACAGTCCCAGAGGTTCCTGGAGTGTGTGGAAGATAACTTACTAACACAATTGGTAAGGGAGACAACCAGAGAAGTTGCCCTCTTGGACCTGGTTCTTGTGAACAGGGAAGATTTTGTGGGAGAAATAAAGGTTGGAGGTTGTCTGGAGCACAGTGATCGTAACTTGACTGAGTTTTCAATCCTCAGAAAAACAGGGAGAGAGACTAGTGAAACCATTACCTTTGGCTTCTGGAGGGCGAACTTTTGCCTGTTCAGGAGACTAATTCACAAAGTCACTTGGGAGGCTGCCATAAGAGACACAGGAGCCAGGAAGGCTGGACACACTTCCTTAAGAGGGAAGTCTTAAGGGCACAGGAGCAGGCTGTCCCCATGAGGTGAAAGTTGAGTAGACGGGGAAGGAGACCAGCTTGGCTAAACAGGGATCTTTGGCTGCACCTAAAGAACAAAAAAAGAGTCTTTGACCTCTGGAAGAGGGGGCAGGTGTCTTAATGAAGATTTTAAGGATGTAGTCGAACTCTGCAGAAAGAAAATCAGGAGGGCCAAAGAACAGCTAGAGCTCAACTTAGCTACAGCTGTAAAGGATAATAAGAAAAGTGTCAATAAAGACATTAATAACAAAAGGAGGACCAGGGGAAAAAATCTCCATCCTACTTTGGATTCGGAGGGAAACCTAATGACAGATGAGGCAGAGGTGCTCCATGCCTACTTTGCCTCAGTCTTTAGCAATGGAACTAGGTGTTCCCTGGACAGCAGATCTCATGAGCTGGGAGACAGAGAGGAAGCAGAGTGAGGCCATCACAGTTGGAAAGGAAGTGGTCAGCGACCTGCTACGTGACTTAAACAAGTCTATGGGGCTGGATGGGTTGCACCCAAAGGTGCTGAAAGAGTTGGCAGATGTGCTCGCCAAGCCACTTTCCATTATTTACTCAAAATCCTGGATAACTGGGGAGGTCCCAATGGACTGGAAGGTGGCAAATATGACATTGATATACAAGAAGGGCAGAAAGGAGCATTCAGGAAACTATAGACCTGTCAGTCTGACGTAGGTACCAGGGAGGGTCACAGAAGACATCTTCTTAAGTGTGATTGCACTTGACATACAGGACAACCAGAGGATCAGGCCCAGTCAACAGGGGTTTATTAAAGGCAGGTCGTGCTTGATGAACCTGATTTCCTTCTATGACAGGATGACCTGACTACTGGACGAGGGAAATGCTTTGGATCTTGTTTACTTGGACTTTTGAAAAGCCTTTGGCACTGTTCCCCATAGAATTCTTGATAAGCTGGTGGCCCATGGCTTGGACAAGCACGCACACTGCTGGATAAAACACTGGTTGAAAGGAAGGGCCCAAAAGGTGGTGGTCAATGGAGTTAAATCCAGCTGGTGGGCTGTAACAAGAGGTGTGCCTTAGGGCTCGGTGTTGGGACCATCTTTCTTAACATCTTTATTGATGATCTTGATACGGACACAGAGTGCATCACTACATTAGTGTCATCAAGTTTGCAGATGACACCAAGTTAGGTGGGAGTATTCATCTGCAATAGGGTAGGGATGCTTTTCAGAGAGACTTGGATAGATTGGAGCAATGGGCCAACGTTAACAGCAAGAGCTTCAGTAAGGCCAAGTGCCAGGTTCTGCACTTGGGCCACAACAACCCCATGCAGAGCTACAGGCTTGGGGATGTGTGGCTGGAGACCCACCTGACAGAGAGGGACCTGGAGGTTCTAATTGATAGGAAAATTAATATGAGCCATCAGTGTGCCCAGGTGGCCAAGAAGGCCAAGGGCATCCTGACTTGTATTAGAAGTAGTGTGGCCAGCAAGAGTATGGAGATTATGGTCTCCCCGTGTTCAGCACTGGTGAGACCACATCTTGAATATTGTGTCCAGTTTTGGGCACCTCAATACAAGAGAGGTGTGGAGGTGCTGGAACAGGTGCAGAGGAGGTCAACAAAACTGGTGAAGGGCCTGGAAAATAAATCTTATGAGGAATGATTGAAAGAGCTGGGGCTCTTTTGTTTGAAGGAGACCGAACCGGGAGGAGATCTCATCACTCTACAACTACCTGAAAGAATGTTGTGGAGAAGTTGGTGCTGGTCTCTACTCACAAGCAATCAGTGATAGAACAAGAGGTTCAAGCTACAACAGGGTGGGTTTAGATTAGATATTAGGAAAAATATTTTCACAGAAAGGGTGGTAAGGCACTGGAATAGACTTCCCAGGGAGGTGGCTGAGTCGCCATCGCTGGCTGTGTTTAAAGATTGGATGAGGTGTTGAGGGATGTGGTTTAGGGGTGAACTTGTAAGGTAGGGTATATGGTTGGACTCAATGATCCCAGGGGCTTTATCCAACCAGAGTGATTCTGTGAAGGTTTTTTTCCATCTAGCATAACTCTGAAGTCCTGCAGTGCTCTGCAGTTTCAATGAACTGTAGCTGTTGCAGCCTGTGCTCTCGCCTTCATCCACACTGGACAGCTCTAGTTTCCTTCTTGCTTTATATCCTGCTGAAAGCTGTTCCTCTTTTACTTAGGATTTTGGACCTGAACGGTGGGACCCCACCATTAACATACAAGAGGTTCATTCACATCCTGTCTCTGCTTGGTGACCCCATGGTTCCTGTTCGTAACCCCACGGCTGAAGACTTCCAGTGAGTAACAGCAGGAAATCACAGCTGCTTGTCTCTGCCCCATGGAAGAATGAGGGCCAAACAATATTGGCATGTTTCAGACTCTGTTGGTTACTTCTACATGTGAAGAGTTATTGAGTGTAGGTACAGGATGGGGTTACTGCTGTCAGGAGGGGAGAGCAGATGAGAGAGGACACAGCCCAAAGGCTGAAGCTCTTGCAGGGTAGGTTGAGTCAAACATTTAAGATCTATAGAAGTTTAAGAGGTGGATGACTGAGGAAGGACTGCTTGCAGAGGCCTGTCATGATAGGATGAGGGGCAATGGCTTCACATTAGAGAAGGGGAGATTGATATGGGCTGTTAGGAAGAAGTTCTTTAGCAGGAGTGGGGCTAAACACTGGAACAGGTTGCCCAGGCAGGTGGTTGAGGACCCATCCCTGGAGATATTCAAGGGGAGGGTGGGCAGGGTTCTGGGCAACCTGATCTAGAATCATAGAATCAGCAACACAGTTGCAAAAGCCCTTCAAGATCATGAAGTAGAGTTCAAGATCATCAAGAATGAGCCCTTCAAGATCATCAAGACTGAGTTGCCCAGGGAGGTGGTTGGGGCCCCATCCCTGGAGGTGTTTAAGGCCAGGCTGGATGAGGCTCTGGCCAGCCTGGTCTAGGGTGGGGTGTCCCTGCCTGTGCTAGGGGTGTTGGAACTGGATGATGGTTCCTTCCTACCCTGAGTGACTCTGATTCCAAGGCTTCTCCAGTCATGTGAGCCTGCTCTGGGGGATTGGACTAGAGGACAGGGCTCTGCCTCCCCATTGGCTCCACTTCCCTCTCTGACAGAGCCTTCTCTTTCCCATTAGGAGCTGCAGCCCCCCTGAGCCGGGCCTGGCTGAGCGTTATGCGGTGCCTCTCCCCGTGGATTTGAAATTGCCCCCAGAGAGCCTCTCTCCTTGGAAAGGAGGCGAGACTGAAGGGCTGCAGCGCCTGGAGCAGCACCTGACTGACCAGGTCAGCCTTGACAGGAGGCTTGAACTAGATGATCTCAAGAAGTCCCTTCCAACCCCCAACATGCTGTGATTCTGTGTGATTCTGAGACCTGGGTGCTTGCAGACCTTGGACGAGGATGGCAGCCTGGTCTTGATGTTGTCCTGGATGGCGGTGCTTGTGGGAGGACAGGCAGTGTCAGTATTGTCCATGCATGGCCTCTCTGATGCCAGTCACCAAGAGTTCTTTCTTTTCCTTGGACACTGCACCTTGCCTGACCCTATATTTCTTTTTCCATTTTAGGGCTGGGTGACGAGTTTTACTAAACCGAGAACAATCCCAAATTCGCTGCTTCCAAGCACCACAGGCCTGAGCCCCTATTTCAGTCTGGGCTGTGTGTCTGTTCGCACCTTTTTTTATAGGTTGTCAAACATTTATGCTCAGGTAATGTCGTGAGTCCATACTGGGAACAATCCTCTGCTACCAAAAATGTTGTGAGCGGAAAAATCCCGACTATATTTTGACACAGAGCTTTTAGCTCAAGTGCTAAACATAAAAGGGGAGGTTTAAAAAAACTGCTGATGAATTTGCAGGAAATGAAACAACTGACTCAAGTTTAGGGGAAAAAAGGCACCATGACATTTTAATTTACCCCCACATGCACCAGAAAAACACCACACTTGGCAGACAGACGCACAGACGCATAGGGATTCGTCACAATGCTCTTACATAACTGAGCCAAACCCTTACTGTCCAAAATGTCAAAAGCCTAAGAAGGGTAGGAGATTTCTGAGCAGTTCCTGCTTCTTTTCTGAAGCCAGACGATGCCCCCTGAGTCTATCAGTGTCACCAGATGTTGTAAGAGTCAGCTTGTAAATCTCCAAAGTTCAGAAGAAGTGGCTCCAACAGTCTCAGTTAAAGCAAAACCTTTCTCTCCAGAGCAGCAGACCTGGAAAACCCAGACAAAGCTTCCTCCTGCTGAAAATCATCAGAGCAGCAGACTTTAGGGCTGGTTTTCCTCACAACATTGCTTTGTAACCCCAAACACAGATGAGATGAAAATCCAAGATGGACAAAAATCCAGAACAGGAAGTAGGGGCAACCCTGGACGTCAGGAGGGCCAGCTTTGGCCTTGTCAAGCAATTGCTAGGGGAAATCCGATGGGACAGGGTGCTGGCAGGTAAAGGAACTCAGGACAGCTGGTTAACATTCAAAGACCACTTATTTGAAGCACAAGAAAAGAGCATTCCAACAGGAAAGAAGTCAAGGAAGGGAGCCAGAAGACCTGTGTGGTTAAACAGGGAGCTGCTGGGCAAAGTCAAAAGGAAGAAGAAAGCCTATAGATCATGGAAGGAGGGGATGGCCACCTGGGATGATTACAAGGCTCTGGTGAGAGAATGTAGCGGTGCAACTAGGAAAGCCAAGGCCTCCTCGAAGTTAAACCTTGCAGGAGAGATCAAGGGCAACAAAAAGGGCTTCTTCAAATACACTGCAGGTAAAACTAAAACTAGAGGCAACATAGGCCTCCTGCTGAATGAGGTGGGTGCCCTGGAGACAGAGGATACAGAGAAGGCAGAGATACTGAACACCTTCTTTGCCTCTGTCTATACTTCTGGGGGCTGTCTTGATATCAAGCCCCAGACTGCTGAGACTCCAGAGGAGGCCGAGGCAAGAGAGGAGCCTGACCTGGTTGATGAGGACTGGGTTAGGGATAAGTTGAGCAAACTGGATGTACACAAATCCATGGGCCCAAATGGGATGCATCCACACATACTAAGGGAGACAGTGGAAGTCATTGCTAAGCCACTCTCCATCATGTTTTCTAAGTCATGGGGATCAGGAGAGGTGCCTAGGGACTGGAGGACAGCAATTGTCACTCCAATATTCAAAAAAGGAAAGAAGGAGGACCCAGGTAGCTACAGACCAGTCAGCCTCACCTCCATCCCAGGAAAGGTGATGGAACAATTTGTTCTAGAGGTTGTCTCCAGGCACATCAAGGACAGGAGGGTCATTAGGGACAGTCAGCATGGCTTTACAAAGGGAAAGTAGTGCTTGACCAACCTGATGCCTTTTATGAGGGCGTAACCAGGTGGATAGATGATGGCAGAGCAGTGGATGTGCTCTATCTTGACTTGAGTAAAACATTTAACACAGTCTCCCACAGCATCCTCGCAGCCAAACTTAGGCAGTGTGGTCTAGATGATCAGGTAGTGAGGTGGATTGTAAACTGGCTGCAGGAGAGAAGTCAGAGAGTAGTGGTCAATGGGACAGAGTCTGGTTGGAGGCCTGTGTCTAGTGGGGTGCCCCAGGGGTCAGTGCTGGGACCAGTCTTGTTCAATCTATTCATTGATGACTTAGATGAGGGATTGGCACGTGCTGTCAGCATGTTTGCTGATGACACAAAGCTGGGTGGTATCACCGACACCCCAGCAGACTGTGCTGCCATTCAGCGAGATCTGGACAGGCTGGAGAGCTGGGCAGAGAGGAAATGTAATGAAGTCTAACAAGGGTAAGTGTAGAGTCTTGCATCTGGGCAGAAACAGCCCCAGGGACCAGTATAGGCTGGGGACTGAGCTGTTGGAGAGTAGTTTCAGAGAAAGGGGCCTGGAGGTCCTGGTGGACAGCAGGATGGCCATGAGCCAGCAGTGTGCTCTTGTGGCCAAGAGGGCCAACAGCATCCTGGGGTGGATCAGAAGGCAGGTGGTTAGCAGATCAAGAGAGGCTGTCTCCCTCTACTCTGCCCTGGTGAGATTGTATCTGGAATATTGTGTTGAGTTCTGGGCCCTTCAGTTCAAGAGGGATGTGGAGCTGCTGGAGGGAGTCTAGCGTAGGGCAACGAGGATGATGGAGGTGGAGCACCTCCCTTATGAGGAGAGGCTGACGGATCTGGGTCTCTTTATCTTGGAGAAGAGGTGACTGAGAGATGATGTCATGAATGTCTATAAATATTTGAAGGGTGGGTGTCAGGAGGATGGAGCCAGGCTCTTCTCAGTGTCATCTAGTGATTGGACAAAGGGCAATGGTTGTAAGCTGGAAAATAGGAGGTTCCACATCAACCTGAGAAGGAACTTCTTTACAGTGAGGGTGACGGAGCACTGGAACAGGCTGCCCAGGGAGGTTATAGTCTCCTTCACTGCAGATGTTTAAAACCTGCCTGAATGTGTTCCTGTGTGACTTGGTCTAGGTGATCCTGCTGTTGCAGGGAGATTGGACTAGATGATCTTTTGAGGTCCCTTCCAATCCGTAATTATTCTATGATTTTATGAAACTTTCCAAGGTGTCCCTGAACCTCCTCCTGTCACGTACCTCTTGAGCACTGAGTTGTGGCAGCATTGCTTCACATCCTTGATTCCTCTGGCTCTGATTGGAAAGGGCCATGAAGCCAGTGGGTAGATTCATCTTTATTTCATGGGCCTGACAGTCACAATCAAGTGAGAGAACAAGGGTCCAGATGAACTGGAACTCACCTTGTGTGTCTTCTGCAGGCCAAGCATCACTCCTTGCCCCCGGTATCACTGCAGGGGCAGCTTCTGTGGAGAGAATTCTTCTACACAGTAGCGTCAGCGACACCAAACTTCACCCAGATGGCCGGGAACCCTATCTGCCTCCAGATCAGCTGGTATGAGGATGCAGAGAAGCTCCACAAGTGGAAAATGGTAACGAAATGCATGGACACAAGTGCTGAGATCCAGTTTAGAGGGTCTCAGTGCCCTTGGGATGGGTCATTGCTGCCTGTTTGAGAGGGGATTTACAGCAGTGGGTAGGAAGAAGCTTTTTGCAGGAGGACTTAGATTTGTCTTCTGCTGCAGGCGCAGACAGGTTTCCCCTGGATCGATGCGATTATGACCCAACTGCGCCAGGAAGGCTGGATCCATCACCTGGCTCGGCACGCCGTCGCCTGCTTCCTGACGCGTGGGGACCTTTGGATCAGCTGGGAAGAGGGCATGAAGGTGCAGCTTGAGGATTTTATTTCCTCTATTCTGCTTGATCTTGAGAAACTCCTATGAACAGGGAGCAGGGCAGGGGTAGGAGATGCTGCAGGTCAGCTCTTTGTTACAGGGAATCACTAGAAATCCCAGTGTTTATGCAATCTCAGTGAGTCTGAACCCTGGGTGCAGCAGTAGGAGGTTGTTCCCATCCCCAAGACCGGATGATTTTGGAGTGATGAGGATGTTTGAGACTGGTTCCATCAGCCACAGTCTTCAGAGAGACCTTTGGGCTGTGTCCTGGTTGTGATTATTTTGTGCTGGTTAGATTCTCTCAGGGTTGAAGATGCAGAAATCCAGAGATGTTATAAAGTAAAGGATAAGAGATTTTATTAACAGAGAAGTAAAGAAAGGGTTTTAGAAGGACAGAACACCCCATCTGAGAGCCTTTCAGCCTTTATCTCCCATCCATGTCTTGTTAATTTTTTATGATTTAGCTGTTATAGGGGTGTTTCTCCCTTTCTCTTCCCATTCTTGAGGAGCAGGTGTTTGAGGAGCTGCTCTTGGATGCTGACTACAGCATCAATGCAGGAAACTGGATGTGGCTGTCGGCCAGTGCCTTCTTCCACCAGTACACACGGATCTTCTGCCCTGTCCGCTTTGGGAAGCGCACAGACCCTGAGGGCCAGTACATCCGGTAGGACAATGCACAAAGGATCTGCTCCTCAGAGCTTCCCTGGCTCCTTGTAAACAGGAGATGAGGAGTTTGGTCTGAAACACATTTGTCTGTGAAATGGGGTCTTACTAGTGATTTTCCCAGTATCCCAGCTTGGAAGAGACCTCAAGAATCAGCCAGTCCAACCCTTTAAGCTAAATATATCCAGTTTCAATGAGGTGGTCCAGCACCTTGTCAGGCTGAGCCTTACAACTATCTATAGCTGTGGAATCCCCCACTTCCCTGGGAAGACCATTCCAGGGCCTAAATGCTCACATGGTGAAGAATTTCCCTCTGGAGTCCAACAGGGATCTCACCAGAAGCAACTGGGATCCATCACCTCTCTGTGATCCCTTGTGAAAAGGGAGTCCACATCCGCTTCTATGATTCTTGGCAGCCACCCTTCACGTCCTGGGACCTAGGGATAAGGTCCTCCTTGGGCCTTCTCTTCCCAGGCTGCACAAACCTAGCTGCCTCAGGGTCTCAGAGGTCTTCTAGTCCTTTGATCATCCTGGTGGCCCTTCTGGACCTACTCCAGCCTGGTCACATCTTTTTTTACATAGCAGAGACCAAAACTGAATGCAGGACAAGGTGTGGTCTGAGCAGCACTGAGCAGAGTGGGATAATCACTTCTTTATCTCCTGCTGTTTTGTTTAACACACAAGGAAACAGATGCATAGGGAAGCAGAGAGACAAATCCATGGCTGCCCCATTGATGTCTGAGCAGGGAACTGTACTGTTGTGTGGGGAATGGAGTTAAACTTAAATGGTGCTTCAGCACTGAATGTCTTTATCAATTATCTGGATGAGGGGGTTAAAGACACCTCAGTCAGTGGCAGATGACTCCCAGCTAGGCAAGAGTGGATCTGCTGGAGGGTTGAACACTCCACAAAGGGATCTGGCCAGGCTGCAGTGATAAGCCAAGGCCACTGGGCTAGGGGTCCCCAATGCCAAGAGCTGGGTCCTGCTGTTGGGTCACCCTAACCCCTGGCAGTGCTCTAGGCTAGGGCAGAACAGCTGGGAAAAGGATCGGGTGGCCAAGATGGCCAACATTCTCCTGGCTTCTGTCAGCACTGTAGTGGCCAGAAGGACCAGGACAGGGATCATCCCCCTGGACTGGGCACTGGGGAGTCTGCACCTAAAATCCTGGTTCAGTTTTGGGCCCCTCCCTCCAGAAAGGACATTAAGAGGCTGGGGTGACCCATCCCTGGAACTGTCCAAGGTCAAGTTGGATGTGGCTATGAGTTTCCTGATCCAGTAGACTGGGGTTGGACTGGAGGAACATTGAAGGTCCTTCCAACCCAAGTCCTTCTGTGATTCTTTACTGTCCAGCTAACTTTGGGAAGATACCACCTTATGGAGGCTCCAGGATATAAACCAATTAATTTTTGAATTATATACATTAAATTTTGAATTATATTAGTGAATCAGAATTTTCCCATGGGTTGCAGTGTCAGTATGACCCCCCAAGAATATACATAGTCTCACTTGGTCTCCATTTCTCTTAAGAGCAGGAGCATTTATCTAAAACAACACATTTTGGTCCTGCTCTGTAGGAAATACCTGCCCATCCTGAAGAACTTTGACTCCAAATACATCTATGAGCCCTGGACAGCATCAGAAGAGGAGCAGAAGCAAGCAGGCTGTATCATAGGTAACTCATTTAGACACCTTGCACAGGAAGGTAAAATACACTGGAAGCAGATCTGAGCACCCAGGTAAGTTGGAAGCTGTTTTGCAGAGTGTTTGCATCTCCTCCCCCTCTACTGGGAAGACCACAGCTGGAATCTTCTGTCCAGTTGTGGGCCCCTGAGTTCCAGAAGGACACAGAGCTGCTGAAGATAGTCCAGCACAGAGCCACAGAAATGATGAAGGGAGGGGAGCATCTCCCTGCTGAGGAAAGGCTGAGGGAGCTGGGGCTCTTGAGCTGGGAAAAAAAGGAGCCTGAGGCAGGACCCCATTAATGTTGATCAATATGTTAAGGGTGGGTGTCAGGAGGATGGAACCAAGCTCTGCTCAGTGGCACCCAATGTGAGAAGGACCTTCTTGCCATTGAGGGTGGCAGAGCCCTGGAAGGGGCTGCCCGGGGGGTTGCGGAGTCTCTCACGTTTCAAACCTCCCTGGCCACGTTCCTGTGTGACTGCATCTAGTGGATCCTGCTGTGGCAGGGGGATTGGACTAGATGATCTTTTGGGGTCCCTTCCAATCCCTAATGCTCTGTGATTCTGTGATTTCTTTGTCACTAAATGTCCACAATCATGACCCGAGTGAGAGAGAAGTGTCACGTGTCCAAAACCAGTCACACTGTTATCTGCTGAAAACAGAGTCACCCAGAAGCCTGCTGCTGTCATTTCTGCTTTCAAGGTTTTTACGGCAGCCTCATTTCACACTACATGGTTTTGCCTTGACTTCACATCCTGAAGTGTTTTAATCATTCCGAGCTGTTGCCTTTGCACTTGGCTCTCCTGGACGCTTGGCTGTCTGGAAGCAGGGTTTGAATGTCTTATGCTTTGGTGCTTGCTCTGATGCATCTTTGCAGCCCCTTAAAGCCAGTGTCCAGCTGGAGCCCTTTGATGGAGAGGAATAGGCTCATGTGGCCATTTATTTTAAGAAAAGCTGCAGGTTTTGCCCTGTTGCAGATCCAGCAGGGTGTCCTTGATTGGCTTTCTACAGGTGTGTGGCTGTAGCAGTGGTGGAGAGTTGTGGAGTTCTTGTTTGGATCTCCCTGGGTCCCACCTGGATCACCACCAATGTCGTGGGTCAGAGACCCTGAGCTCCCATCTAAAGTGTCAGACACAAAGAGATGGTTTAATGAAACCACTTGGGAATCTGCAGGCAGTGAAACAACTGACTGAGTTTGGAGGAGAAAGGCACCCAGACATTTTAGTTCACTCCCCTCATCACAGATGAGAGAAAAACAATCCCATAAGGTACAGACGCAGACAGATGGAGTTTCATCACACTGCCCCAACACTGAACTCAGATCAATGTCCAAAGCATCGTTAGTACCATCACTGCAGCTTCTCTCTCAAATCCCAGCAGCTGTCTGACTTCAGTCTCGATCCTCATTAGTCTCCAAGGTTCAGAGTTCTCTGTCTCTCCAGGTCCAGGCAAATCTTCCCACTCATTGTCAATTTTCTTCACCTTGAGGAGCAATAACCATCTTAGCAGCAATAACCTTCTCTCTCAGCGGCAGCACCGCCACTCCAAACAGTCTCAGATGGAGAGAAGTGAAGAAGGTGGAAGTTGTTGAAGGCAGACAAGAGTGGGGGAGAAGGGGGGCACCCACTTCCTTTTCAACTTTTTAAACCCAAACTTTAAACTTTTCTGCAGAAAGCACTCAAATCAGACTGGCAGAGTCTACTCGGCTTCTAAAGCGTAACAATAGGTCACTGTCTTCATGTCACACCAGGTCAAGATTACCCCTTCCCAATGGTGGACCACAAGAAGGCCAGTGACCACAACCTGCAGCTGATGAAGCAGGTCAGGGAGGAGCAGTACAGAACTGCCCAGCTCACCAGAGGTGAGAGGTGCTGTGATGCTGACTGTTCGGTGCAAGACACAGAGGCTGTTGGCTGCTCATGGGGGCTGAGTTTGTCTAGGTTTCCAGTTATGTGTCCAGTTCTGGGCTCCTCAGTTTCAGAAGGATGCAGAGCTGCTTGAGAGAGTCTAGTGCAGAGCCACAAAGATGATGAAGGGAGTGGAGCATCTCCCTGGTGAAGAGGAGCCAGGGAACTACAGGCCAGTCAGTCTCACCTCTGTGCCCAGTAAGATCATGGAGCAGATCCTCCTGGAGGCACTGCTGAGACAGGAGAATAGTGAAGAAGTGATTGGGTACGATCAGCATGGCTTCACCAAGGGCAAATCCTGCCTGACAAACCTGGTGGCCTTCTCTGAACAGGTCACAACATTAATGGATGAGGGGTGGGTGACTGATGTCTTTTAAGTGGATCTGAGCAAAGCCTTTGACACTGTCTTGCATCACATTCTGGTCTCCAAGCTGGTGGAACATGGCTTTGATGGGTGGACTACTAGATGGGTAAGGAACTGGCTTGATGGCCACACCCAGAGAGTGGCTGTCAATGGGTCCATGTCCAAGTGGAGGCCAGTGACAAGCGGAGTCATAGGATCATAGGATGTTAGGGGTTGGAAGGGACCCAAGAGATCATAGAGTCCAACCCCCCTGCCGGAGCAGGACAAAACTATCTCAATCCCTGAGTCCCTCAGGGATTGGTCCTGGGACCAGTCTTGTTCAACATCTTTGTCAATGGACAAGGGCATTGAGTGCACCCTCAGCAAGTTTGCTGACAACAGCAAGCTGTGTGGCTCAGCTGGTGGATGGAAAGCTGTCCATGAAGTATCAACAGTTCCCAGTCCAGAAGTCCCCCATATCCTGGGTTGTGTCCAGCAGTGGGGCAGCAGATTGGGGTGAGGATTGAGCCCCTCTGCTTTGCTCTGGTGAGATCCTTCTGCAGGGCTGGGTCCAGTAATGGGTTTCTCAGCCCAGCAAAACCCTGGTGCTGGTGGAGTGGGGCCAGAGGAGGCCCTAGACATGCTGCTTTTAGCGGGGAATCTGCTGTTGTGGGACAGGCTGAGAGAACTGGGGGGGGTTCAGCTGTAGAAGAGAACCTCTGGGGAGACCTTAGTGAAGCCTTTCAGTGCTTCAAGGGGCCAATCAAAAAGCTGAGGAGGGACTACTCTGCTAGGACAAGGGGTGATGGTTAAACTGGGAGAGGGAGATCCAGACTGGAGAGAAGGAAGAGATTGTTGGTGCTGAGCTTGGTGAGATCCTGACCCAGAGTGCCCTGAGAGGTGGGGGAGGCCCCACTCCTGGAACCTTGTGGTTGCTCTTGGAGATAACAGAAAGACCAAAGTGTGAGAACCACAGTTCCCTATTCCCAGGGTCACTCTTGCTGCCTGTAAATGGAAGTTTCCATCTGTGGTCCCTGTTTTGTTTTATATCTTACCCCACCGCTGCTGCTGTGGGTCAGAGAAGGACTCAGAAACCCTAATTCCTCTTCCCTTCTCCCCACAGATGATGCAGATGACCCAATGGAAATGAAGGTGAAGCATCCCATTGCTGAAGAAAAGGTTCCCAAAGTTAAAGCACCCAGGATGGCAGAACACAGCACAATCCCCTCACGGGTTACCTGTGGGGAACCCAAACATGGCAAAAGGGGAGAGCCAGGGGCCAGCTGAGCTGCACAGACTCACCTGTGGCCTCCTGCTTGTGAGCTGATCTCCAGGTGAAGTGCTGTAGCCTAAGTGTGTTTGGTAGAACAGTCGTTTTGGGGAAAACTCTCTGTTTTGTTTGCAAACCCTCTGTGGCGGCTGTCAGGTGAATTCCATTGAGGACTGGTTTTGACAGGACACGATGACGTGCTGTTCAAATCCACCTGATGTTACTGCCTCCGCATCAGTAGCTTTATCATATAATCATAGAACCACGGGGTTGGAAAAGACCTCCAAAGGTCACCTAGTTCAACACCCCCCCATACCAAGCAGGGCCATCACTCCTCAGCCCAAGTTGCCCAGAACCCCATGCGGCCTGACGTGGAATGGTTCCAGGGATGGGGCCTCCAGCACCTCTCTGGGCAGCCTGTGCCAGGGATTCTAAGGATAAACACTCAACGTCCCAAGGAAGCTGTCACTTGGAGGTCATTAGCACCACACATCAGCATGAACAGTTGGATTTGACAGCTTGCAGAGACCAGAGGTTCTGGGATTTTCACATGCAGATTTTTAAGATCCATTTGGTCTTCAGTCCCCAGTTTGGGGAGGGGCAGTAATATCCAGCCCCTTGGAAAGTTGTAACTCAAATGAGATTCCATGTGTGTTTTAAGGTTCAAAATTGCACTGGGTGAGGGCTGATGTGGAACCTTCTTCACCAAGACTGTCCTTGGCTGGTTCCTCTCCAGCTGCAGGTTTGATTTTATTTCTGTCATGTACCCCATGGAAAAATGCTCCCTTCCACCAAGAAGTCTCCTTGTGAAGTCCCACAAGGACAGAATAATCGTTTATCCTTGTTCTAGGTGGGGTCAAGGGGAGGACAATGGGTGTGTAATCACTGTAGGGACTGGGTTTGGTTTTAAAAGAAATAAAAATTATTTTTGACCTGACAAATGAGACCTCTTCAGCAAAACCTTCTGTCACACTGGCATCCATCGCTCCTTTGTGGAAACCTAGCAGTTGGACAACTCCAGCATCACTGAATGACAGAATCACTGAGTTATTGAGGCTGGAAAAGCCCTCAGAGCTCATCCAGCCCAGTCCAGGACCTAACATCACCCCATCAGTCAGACCAGGGCACTAAGGGCCACAGCCAGGCTGGCCTTCAACACCTCCAGGGATGGGGACTCCACCACTGCCCTGGGCAGTCTGATCCCCCTTTCTGTGAGGAAGGGCTTCCTAACATCCAACCTAACCCTCCCTTGGCATCTTCAGGCCCTGACTGATTGGGCGAGCACAACTTTGAACTTAAGAAACAGTTGCTCATTAAGCAGTAAGCATAACCTTAGGCTTATAAAGTAGCTATTCATTAAATTTGACACCAAGGAGGCAAATAGGCTTTGAACGAGATAATGAGTCTAACAAGCTGGACCAGATGTACTCTGTCCATGGTGAAGGTTAAGATAAAGACAAAGAAGTGGATGCGCTCCTTGTATGGGAACACAAGAGATGCTAACAAGCAAGGAGACGGCTGAGTTTGCACAGAGCAGTGGATTCAGAAGTTCACAGCGAGGAAGACTCCTTACTTCCTGCCCCGCAGCCACGGAGACCTCCACCACTAAAGACAGCTCATGCTCAAATGGGAGGAGACCTAATCCGCATGTGAAGCGGACAGATCATTAATATGTATCAGGCATATTTGAAACCTAATGTTTATGCATTATCTCGTAGCATATAACTGGATCCTGATACCAGTTCAGGGGGCATGTTTTTTATGGACGCTAGTCTCCCTGTTCCCCACCGGCGATAATAAATTACCTCCTCAAAAACTCTAAACAGAGCTCTTGGGTCTTTCCTTACGTCCATTGGTGACCCTGGTGGGACAGCCCTCTGCTCAACTGCTAGAACCACCACAGAGAATGGACACTCTTGCCCCGACCTGAGAGATTTTCTTGGAGGATCTCTGCTAGCTGGGACAAGCTCCGCAGGAACAAACGGACCTGCATCAAGAAACAGAAGAGGTAATTTTGAAACTTTGAGACGTGCCACGGCCAGGACAAGTGGTAAGTGACGCAGAGATTTATTGTATGCTAAAGGTCCTGTAAGGAATTGGCCAAGTGGTAAAGGAGACCTCTAGTGGCATAGTGGTTAAGTTCCTGGTTTTACTACCTAACCTCCATTCCTGGTGTGTGGAATGAGATGCTGAACTGCTAGATCTGATCTTAGGGCCCTAACCAGGACAGGGTGGGATGAGATGTGCTCGATCTTGGGGGCCTGACTGGGACATAGCAGGGGACTGGAATTTTATGGCCCCCATAAAAGCAGTTAACCATTTCCATCATAAGGGTACCTATTGTGTTTACGTATGTCAATCTGAGGGCATGTGATTGGAGGAATAATTTGTTTGTTGGTCTTTGTATGTATTTGTGTGTGTGTGAAAAAACTGAGTACTTATGTGCCAAGTCTCTGTGTGCCTGTGTGTGTATGAGGCGTAACTCAGGTACGTAGCGAGAGATGCCGTATGGTTAAGAGGAGACTGGCATAAGCAGTAAATATACCAGTGGAGGGTCGGATCTGCATATAATTAATGGTCACTGTCTACTCTTTGTCTGTGAGTATCTTGCTGGAGACTGACACATCCAGTAACTCGGATTCTGTGTTTAAAACATCCATTTTCCAAGCATGGGTAAAAATTAAATGTGAAAAATGTCATCTTCTATAAACTGTTGCAGTGGGAACAGTGTTAGAACGTGTCCCAGCTAGGTCAAGAGGCAACTGAAACTGTGTTTTGTGGATGGGAATTGGGGTCATGACAGAGAAGGAATTTAGGACGATCAATTAGGTTATAGGACTTTAAGCACAGGAGTATAATAATGGGGCTAGGGCAAGTACCTTCCCAAAGCAAAGTAAGTGAGCAAAGTCCTTTGGGATGTGTGTTAAAACACTGGAAAAATATTGTGGGAGAGGGTGGTTCTGAAAAGAAGAAACTACTTATTAAATTTTGCAATCAATGGTGGCCATTGTATATAATTTAGACGATGGAGAAAAGTGGCCAGTAGATGGCGCCCTTAACTATAACACACTATAGACTCATAGAATCATTAGGGATTGGAAGGGACCCCGAAAGATCACCCAGTCCCATCCCCCTGCCACAGCAGGATCACTTCACTGGAGAAGTTATGGAATCTCCCCAATACTCAAGCATCCCCAGATTTCTCAGTGGCAGAAATGACAAACAGTTTCTCTTCCTGCTGATCAGTGTTTTCTAAGATGGTAGTGATGGCTGCATGGCCCTGGCCACGTGCAGGATTCAAGATGTAGACCAACCGCATGGCCACGTCAGCAGCCCCACCCCCAACTCTGTAAACACAGACAAGAGGGTTCCACAACCTTCATGTCTCCCTTCACCTCCTGCCTCAGCTACAGGGGGAAAGGGAAGAGTCCTTCTGCTCACCACGGGTCGCTGAAGGGCTGCTCCGTGAGGGGGGAAAATGGGCACTAAGTTCTTGCTTCTCAGGTCCGCCTTTGACACCATTTCTCATGAAATTTTAGTGAGCAAGCTGAGGAAGTGTGGGATGGAGGAGTAGACAGTGAGGTGGGTTAGGAACTGGTTGCAAGATTTTTTGCAAGAGTTCAGAGGGTGGTGATCAATGGTGCCAGGTCCAGCTAGAGAGCTGTGGCTAGTGGTGTCCCCCAGGGATCGGTGCTGGGACCAGTCTTGTTCAACATCTTCATCAATGACATTGATGAGGGCACAGAGTGTCTGCTCAGCAAGTTTGCCGACAACACCAAGCTGAGAGGCTTGGCTGATACAGCTGAGGGCTGTGCTGCCATCCAGAGAGACCTGGACAGACTGGAGGGCTGGGCACAGAGAAACCAGATGAAGTTCAACAGGGACAAGTGCAGAGTCCTGCATCTGGGGAGGAATAACAAATTCCACCAGTACAGGCTGGGAGGTGATCTACTGGAAAGCAGTCCTGTGGAGAGGGACCTGGGGGTCCTGGTGGACAACAGGTTAACCATGGCACAGCAATGTGCCCTGGTGGCCAAGAAGGCCAATGGGATCCTGGGGTGTATTAGGAGGAGTGTGTCCAGCAGATCGAGGGAAGTTCTTCTCCCCCTCTACCCTGGTGAGGCCTCATCTTGAGTACTGTGTTCAGTTTTGGGCCCCCCCGGTTTAACAGCGACAGGGATCTGCTGGAGAGGGTCCAGCGGAGGGCTACGAGGATGATTAGGGGACAGGAGGGCAAGGCTTATGAGGAGAGGCTGAGGGACTTGGGGCTTTTTAGTCTGGGGAAGACTTAGAGGGGATTTGATAAATGTTTATAAGTATCTGAAGGCTGGCCGGTTGGGGGGGACACAGGCTCTTTTCACTCACTCTCCTGAGTGACTGAGCACTGCAACAGGCTGATCAAGGAGGTGGTGGAGTTCCCGTCTCTGGAGGTGTTTAAAAAACAAGTAGCTAGAGCACTTGAGGCCATGGTCTAGGGGTTAGGGAGCTATTGGGATGATGGTTAGACTTGATGATCCTGGAGGTCTTTTCTAACCATGATGATTCAATGATTCTAAAAACAAGGGAAAATTTTTTCTCAGTGAAGACCCCTGTCCCAAGTTGCCTAGAGAGATTATGGAGCTTCCTGCTCTGGAGACATCCCAAATCTCCCTGGCCATGTTGCTTCCACTCTACAGATCCTCCTGCCCCAACAGCAGAGCTGAACTAGATGATATTGAGAGGTCTCGCCAAAGCCCCCCAATCTGGGATTCTGTGATTCCTCCTCATGCTTGGACTTCACACGTAGAACGAGCTGTATTGGGACTGCCTAGTGCCACTGTTCGTGACATGGACTGCAGAATTGAGTGCACCCTTAGCAGCTCTGCTGACAATCCCACGCTGAGGGGTCTGTAGGGACAGGATACATCCACAGGACCTCTGACAGGCTGCAGAGTTGGGCTTGTGCAAAACTCATGAAGTTGGATGAAGGGAGGGAGGGAAGGGAGGAGAGAGGGAGGGAGAGACACAGACATGGAGGGAGAGGGAAGAGAGGAAGAAAAGAGAGAGGGAGGGAGAGAAAGAGGGAGAAGAGGGAGAAAGTGAGAGAGAGGCGGAGGAAGGGAAGGAGGAAGAGCAGCCCTGTGATGAAGGACTTAGGGGTGCTGGTCCCAAAAGCCCACCCCAGGTCCTGGACTGTGTCCAGCAGTGGGTTAGCCACTCGGGGCAGAACCTGTGCCCCTCTGCTGCACCCTGTTGTCCACGTGTGAGGGTGGGGGCAGTGCCTGGGGAATCTGCGGGAGCAGCTGTCTGTGGGGATCAGCCTAAGCCCAGCACTGCCCCTCTCCTCCCGTCTCGGGACCACCGCTGAGGCAGAGGCCGCCATTTCAAGCCTCACAGAGGTCATTCCCCGTTCCACAGCCACTACTTCCCGTCCCGCAGCCGCCACTTCCTGTCCGCAGCTGCCATTTCCCACTCTGCAGCCGCCATTTGCCGCTCCACCGGGGCCGCACCGGAAGCGGCTCCGCCCTGTTTCAAACCACTTGCAACCCCACCGGAAGCACCTCCCTCGCGCGCGGCGCCTCTCGCGGCCGCCCGGCGGCGCCACTTCCCACTTCCCGCTGCTCCCGGAAGTGGCTGCCGGTTGGGCAGCGCGCGGAAGAGACCGGGCGGGGCTGGAAGTGACGTCACAAATCGCCCTCTGCTGCCGTTGTGGTTCCCGCACGGCAAGAGCCGTCCTCCACCTCCTCTTCTTTCCGCTCCAATCCCCTCCTCCCGCCGCCATTTCCAGCCGCCGCCGCCGCCATGTCCAGCCGCAGCCCCGAGGAGCGCTCAGGTCTCGTCGCGCACTTGTGAGTACCGGCGCCACTCCCGGCGCCTCCTCGGCCGCGGTTCTCTGGGACGGCAGGGAGACAGCCGCTAGGTAACGGAGCCGCCGCTCCCAGCGGAGCCCCGCCGAGGGCGAAGCGGCGGCGCGGCAGGGGCCCGGCGCGGTGCTGCCGGTGTTGGTGGGGTGAGCGGCGCCGGGAGGGGCCGGAAGGGAGCCCGGGCAGTAGAGGGAAGCATGGTAGCGTGGTGAGTCCTGGCCGCTTCTCTCTCCGGGCCCCTCCCGCCTCCGCCTGGCTCGCGGGTGCCCCCGGCTGGTCCGGGGCTACCTCTGCAGCTTTCCTGAAGGAGGAGCCTAAAGGATCCTTCTGGAACCTGAAGCGTTTCCAGAAAAGCTGGAGAGGGACTTTTTCGGTGGGATCCAGTGCTGCAACAAGGGGTCTGGAATAAAAAGGCAGACTGAGAAGAAGAGGAGGGCAGATTGAGATGAGATTTGAGGCAGAAATCCCTCCCTGGGAGAGTGCTGAGGCCCTGGAGCGTGTTGCTCAGGGACATTGTGGCTGCTCCAGCCCTGACAGTGTCCAAGGCCAGGGTGGATGGGTCTCTGGGTAACCTGGTCTGGTGAAAGGTGTCCCTGGCCATGGCAGGGAGTTGGCACACATCCCAACCCCACCCAGTCTGGGATTCTGTGAAGCACTGAGCGCCTGCAGTGGCAGAGGCCGTGGAGGCAGCAGAATTGGTTGAAAGAAGTGACTGTGCTACAGAGATTTAACACGGTGCAGCAGCAGCAGAACAGCTTTACAACGACTTAAGAATTCAAACCTGTCACTGCTGAGCCAGTGTGAGCAACATGATGTGGACTCAAGTCTGTGTCTCTGTTGTGCTCTGGTTGTTTAATTTGGTTTGGTTATGAAGGATTTGGTGGGGTTGCAGTAGATTTAGGCTCAGCTTGAGGAGCTGCTAGATTGCTGCGGGTGTAGGATTGGAGCCACCAGTGTTCTCTGTGATTCGGCCAAATGATTTCAGAGAATCGTTAAGGTTGAAAGCAACCTCCGAGACCATCAGATCCAACAATCAACCCAACCCCACCTTGCTCACTGAACTTTATTCCTCAGGGCCACATGTACACGGTTTTTGAACCCCTCCAGGGATGGTGCCTCTACCCCCTCCCTGGGCAGCCTGTTCAAGGCCTCCACTCTTTCTGAAAAGTTTTTCCTAAGATCCAACCTGACTTTGCTGTGGCACAACCTGACTCCATTTCCTCTTGTATTGCTAGTCCTTGCGGACAAGAGGCTAACCTCCACCTCACTGCAAGCTCCCTTCAGGTAGTTGTAGAGAGCAGTGAGGTCTCCCCTCAGCCTCCTCTTCTCCAGGCTGAGCAGCCCCAGCTCCCTCAGCCTCTCCCCATCATCCCTGTTTTCCAGATCCCTAATCAGCTCAATTGCCCTTCTCTGCCCCCTCACCAGCCTCTCCATGTCCTTCCTGCAGTGCTCAAATTGCCCCCAGTACTCGAGGATCAGCCTCAGCAGGGCTAAGGATAGGGGCAGGATCACCTCCTTGCTCCTACTGGCCACACTACATCAAGTTTGTGGCTGAGGACACCCTAGTCATTGGTCTGTAGTTGAAAGCTGCTGATTGTGGTAAACTCCAGAGCCTTTAGGGAAGACTCAGGATTCCAGGTTCACGTGGAAACTCACCATGCATTTCCTCATTTCCTCCAGGCTATAAGAACAGTTGTGATTTTGTTCCAATGTTCTGCTGATGCTGGGCTGGGATAGGACCCTGTAAAACAAAGAAGCTGCAGGCAGTTCATTTCTTTCTCCTACAGTGGATTCTGTCCATTTATGGTAAATGTTTTTGCTTCTCCCTGGATCCCTATTACGGTAAATGATGTGGTCTCTTGGAAGTTTGCAGGGGCTGATGCCCTTGATGGTTTGTCTCTTAAGTAAGAACTGGACATGAGGGCAGAGGAAGCAGTATTTTCTTTCCACCACAAGTGAAGGGTTCTTTGTCAGAGGCGGGGCTGAATATGTTGTCCTGTTATATCTCCAGCAGCAGGTTTGTTAGCTGGCAGGACAGTGATTTCTGGGGCAGTGATGGTTGCAGTGTCGTGGTGCCTGCGGTGGGTTTGACAATGGTTTTATTTCCCTGTTGTTAGCTGCAGTGTTGGATGGTAAAAGTGAAGGAAATACTGACTTTTGCATCAGTGGAGGGCAGGTTTGTCAGTGTTGGGTTTGCCTTGAGAGAAATAAATGGGTAGGAAATCTGGAGTCTCTGTGGAGGAACCACTGCTGGCAGAACTTGCTGAGAGCTGTGACCAGGGCTGGCCAGGGAGTTATCACTATTGTTGTCTGGAGAATTTACATAAAGTGATAATGACTTCTGCAGTCATCTGATTGACATTTCCCTCTGTGAATGTTAGTGTTATGTAATTCAGCTTAGTTAATAAATTAATTTATTTTCTTAATTAAAATAATTTATTCAAATTATTTAATATGCTTTATTTAGTAGCTTTAATTTATCTTCCAATTTTAATCTTATGTTTCTGTATTTTTTAATTTTTGTTTTATTTATTTTATTTTTAAATTCAGTTTTTTAT
>VXBP01005379.1:61697-212865 GCA_013400115.1 Rhinopomastus cyanomelas | reverse complement strand
TTCATTCTTTTAAAAGTTTATTTTAATTTTAAATTATGGTTTAATTTTATTAATTTATTATTTATGTCAATATTATTGCTTGTGTATTGGTAGGTTGTTTATTCTTCTATCATATGTCTATTTACTATTATACTTCATTATTATTTTATAGAAAGCCAACTGTGTTTGCATTTGATAATGGAATCACAGCATCACTTTGGTTGGAAAAGCCTTTGAAGCTCCTTCAGTCCAGCCGCTCCCCCAGCACTGCCAGGGCCCCACTGATGCTCCTGTCCCTCACCCCACAGCTGCATGGCTCTGCACCCCCTCCAGGGATGGGGAATCCCTACCTGCCCTGGGCCCTTTCGGGGAAGAAGAAATTGANTAATTTATTTTCTTAATTAAAATAATTTATTCAAATTATTTAATATGCTTAAGTTATTTATTAGCTTTAATTTATCTTTCAATTTTAATTTTATGTTTCTACATTTTTAAATTTTTGTTTTATTTATNCTCAGGGCCAACTTCACCCTCCCCTGGGGCAACTTGGGACTGGTTCCTTGCATCCTGTCCTAGCACATTCTCTGTGGTGTCACAGAAGATATCTATCGGGTCACCATTTTGTTTGTACTCTGTGAGCTCCTTTTGCTGAGGCTCTCAGGGATCTGCCCTGTACCTGGCCCTGGGGCCCTGCTGAAGTACCCCACAACAGAAATCTCTCTGCGCTCACAAATTAGATTTGAGGAGGTTTCTGTTTGTGGGGTAGGGAAGTGAGGGAGGATGAAGAACAGAAATTCTTGAGGCATTGTGGGAAAAATAAACAAGTACAGCTCAGCCTAATTTACACAATTGTTGTTTTGCTTGTTTTTAACTTTTAGAAGAGGAAATAAGCATTCATCAGTTAATATGATGAATGTGATACCCTGACAGATAGATACTGGTGAAGAGATTTTTTTTCACATTGCTTAAGGGCTAATCAGAAAGCTGGGGAGGACTGTTGAGCAGGGGCTGCTGTGCCAGGACAAGGGGTGATGGTTAAATTGGGAGATGGAGATTCAGACTGGAGAGAAGGAAGAGATTGTTGGTGCTGAGGTTGGCGAGAGCCTGGCCTAGGTTGCTCTGATAGGTTGGAGAAGCCCCATTGCTGCACCATCCCAGGTCAGGTTGGCCCTTGGGACTCTGAGGAACCTGCTGTGGCTGGGGCTGTCCCTATTCAGGCAGGGGTGGAGGAGTTGTGAAGGTCCTTCCAAGCCAAACCTTTCTGTGAGTCTATGGTCTTTCTTTCCTGTATCACAAATGCCTCATTAAAAATGTGTGAATAGAACTGCTCAGTATCTCACCTGAACAATTTCAGTCCTTCTTTCTTGTCTATCTTTAAGCTTTTTATAACTTTGTAATCCTGTAAGTTCCTGCTGTTCCTTTCAGGTGGAAAAATATTACTGTCTGGAAAAGTTTAATGTGGTGGTTTCTCACTCTTTTTGTGTAGGGTGTGAAGACAAAAAGCTGCAGCTTCCCATTGCAGATTGATCTGGAGGTTTCATCGTCAGCCTATTTAAAAGATCGCGTTTATAGCACAGTGTCAAACCCGCTTTTCTAAACCCATTGAAAGGGAGGTGAATGGTGATTCCAGGTCCAAGTGACAAGAGGTGAGCACTGGCAACCAGCAACCAATCCTCATGCGAAAGCATCTCCTATCTCATCTCACTCTTCCTCTTGCTACTTTTATTGCTTTATCTCTCTCTAATGTGCTCCCTGTCATCTTGCCCAACAGTTAGAGATCTCCCCTTGCTTTGACAGGTGGAGGACTGTTCCTCCTTAAGATCGTAGAATCATAGAATCATTCAGGTTGGAAATGACCCTTAGGATTAAGTCCAACCATCATTCCTACTCTAGAAGTTCATCCCTAAATCAGATCCCCCAACACTACATCTGACATTCCCTTGCTGAAAAGTCCATGGCTTGGATCTATCTGGAGGTTTCTTCTGCCCTTTGGTGCCTATTTGCAGTTGTAGTTAGTTTGAATGAAGGTAAGTGCCCATTTGTGCTGTAAAAGCTCTAGTGGCTCAGCAGTTCCATATCTCTGAACTTCTTGGAAATTTCCTTCTGAATACTCCTTCAGAATGTTAATTTTTATGGATGGAAGAGACGTAGAGACTAAAATGTGGTGGTATTAAAGAAGCTTTGAGATATTTAGACAGAGATGTGAAAAGCAGTCCAGGAGATGGGTTTTGAATTCTTTGTTGTCAGAAGTGCTATGATATTTAAAGAGGCTCCAAAAGTGAGTATTTTCAGGTGTAATAAAGTTCAAACATGTAAGTATTTCTGGTTGCTCTTTGTTAAGTAAAAATATTTCTGTAAGTTTGTTACTCTTCAGTTCTAGTTCTGATTCCAAAAGATCCAGCTCCATACACTACTAAAACCTGATGGCAGCTTCTTCTAGGAACCATGTGGAGTGCGGTGCCCATGATTTCCATTTTAGTAAGTTATTTTAAAAGCCACGGTATCACAGAGTTTCCTGCACTGATAAATTCCATAAGTGCCCAGGGTGAGTGTCTTTTGTTCACACAATCTGCTAAAAATTAGGTGTTTTACCACAGCACTGCATGTGGGAGATAACCAAAAGGTTATGGCAAGGCTGGTTGTACCCTTGTGTTTTAGACAGACAGTAGCATGGTTAGTTATATCGACCACTGAGGGGAATGTGGCCCCTCAGACTGCAGTAGGAACTGTCCAGCTCTGGGAGTGAAGACCATCCATGTGACTTGATGGCAAAAAGCAGTGTCTTGGCTGACTTCTTAAGCAGGTGCAATGGTGGAACGTATGGTGATACCTTCTAGCCACTCTGCTCCAAGCTGAGCTGGAAATGTGAACCGGTGCCAGTGTTTCAGAAGTACTTGGAAGCAAACAGAACACACTGCTTATGTCATCTGGACTGGGTTCAGGACATCGTCTCATGTCCATGAACATAGAAATGGGCTTACCAACCTAGAAAGCCAGTGGGACGTTTTTCTCAGTGACTAAAGTTGGAGTTGGCATCTTTGCCTTTTAATCATGCTGGATCTGATGTGAGGACCATGAAACCTACTTCCAGTTCATTTGGTCTCTTTTTTACTAGTGAGGGAAACTTCTGATCGTGTCTCCACATGCCATCTTGTTTCTGCAGTGCTTTTGGCATCTTGGACTTCTGGAAGTCTCAAGAATTCTTTGGGGAGTTGTGGTATTGCGTTTCAGCAAACTCTTGAAGTGGGGAAGATTCTCTAGTGTAGGAGAAAGGGACCTGGGGGTCCTGGTAGACAGCAGGATGACCATGAGCCAGCAATGTGCTCTTGTGGCCAAGAGGGCCAACAGCATCCTGGGATGGATCAGAATGGGGGTGTTTAGCAGATCAAGAGAGGTTCTTCTTCCCTTCTGCTCTGCCCTGGTGAGAGCATATCTGGAGTGTTGTGTCCAGTTCTGGGCCCCTCAATTCAAGAAGGACAGGGAGCTGCTGGAGGGAGTCCAGCATAGAGCAACGAGGATGATGAAGGAAAAGGAACACCTCCCTTATGAAGAAAGGCTGACGGATCTGGGTCTCTTCAGCTTGGAGAAAAGAGGAGACTGAGGGGTGAGCCTATCAATGTCTATAAATATGTGAAGAGTGGGTGTCAGGAGGATGGAGCCAGGCTCTTCTCAATGTCATCTAGCGATAGGATGAGGGGCAATGGTTGTAAACTGGAACATAGGAGGTTCCACATAAATCTGAGAAGGAACTTCCTCACAGTGAGGGTGACAGAGCACTGGAACAGGCTGCCCAGGGTGGTTGTGGAGTCTCCTTCATTGTAGATGTTCAAGACCCGCCTGGATGTGTTCCTGTGTGACTTGGTCTAGGTGATCCTGCTGTGTCAGGGGGATTGGACTGGATGATCTTTCAAGGTCCCTTCCAGTCCCTCATAATTCTATGATTCTATGACTTGAAAAATCTCTGCATTAGAAGCAGTCACAATTAACTTCTGGGTTGTCAGGGTTCTGTCTGTCTCTTTGCTGTTTTGGGTTCCACCTTCACCTGTCAAAACTGCAGTTTACTCTTCGCATGTCACTGGTGCTCTTTCCTTGTTTTCCTCCTCATTTTTGTAGCGTTTTACTTCCCAGACATGGAATTCTGTTCCTGTCCTACCTTGAGAGCATTGGAGGTGTTTGTTCTTTAAGACGACTGACCACTTTTGAGTCTCTGCCCAAAGAATGAGCAGATGGCTGAAATTTAGGCAGATGACTTGGTCGCTACACATCTTATTCCTCAAAGGAAATGTGTTCTGCATCTTAATTTTTCTTTTGTAAATGTGTCTGAAGTAGTTTCTCCTTCCATCTGCCATGCAGCTAATCTCTTTGTGTTTTGTCAAAGCTTCCTGAAGTCCACACTTAAGACTGAGTAGGGATATTCATAGTAACAGTATGAAGGGAAGGCAACAAATATGGTTTCTCTGTGAAATCTAGAGAATACTGCTTTACTTTTTCAGCATAAAGGGCCCTGTCAGTAGAAGGGAAGGGCACTCTAAGGTGTTTTCTTGAATCTTAGCTTCTTTTTATCTGAAAAATAGGCCAAAAGTGCTACAAAGGTTGGACACTGTTTCCACACAGCCTGTGGTGTTCAGAAGGGCTAACCCCAAACTTAACACAAAGTAGACCAATGTGATGAACCACAGTAGTGAACTGGTAACAACAGATAAGAAAGTGGAGGTTCTCAACTTTTCTGCCTCAGTCTTCACTGGCTGTCATGTTGATGGCCCAAAAGATGGAGACCAGAGAGACAGTCCCCAGCACTGTAAGTGAAGACAAAGTTTGTGACCATCTGAGGAACCTGAAGACACAGAAGCCCATGGGAGCTGATGAGAAGCACCTCAGAGTCCTGATGGAAACAGGAGAGGCTGTTGCCACTCTGCGATGTCTGAAAAGCCATGGCAGTCAGGTGAAGTCCTGATGACTGGAAGAAAGGAAACTACCCCAACTTTTGAAAAGGATAGAAAGGAGCACCCTGGGAACTCCTGACCTGCCAACCTCACCTCTGTGCTTAGGGAAATTATGGAACAGCTCCTCCTAGAAGAAAGTTGAAGGACTTGGAGGACAGGAGGTGATTCAGGACAGCCAGTAGGGCTTTACCAGGGGCAAGTCCTGCTCGACCAACCTAGTGGCTTTGTACAGTGGACAAGGGGAGAGCAATGGATGTCATCTATCTGGACTTCTGCAAGGCCTTTGACACTGTTCCCACAGCAGCCTACTCTCTAAATTGGAGATGTGGGTTTGGTGGACTGTTCAGTGGATCAGGAACTGGCTGAATGGTCAGATCCAGAGGGCAGTGGTCAGTGGCTCAAAGTCCAGATAGAAAGCAGTGACCTCAGGAGTTTGTTCTGGAACCAGTGTTGTTTAATATCTTCACTAACAATATTGACAGGGGCACTGAAAACACCCTCAGCAGGTTTGTTGATGACACAAAGCTGGGTGGTGCAGTCGATAGGCCAGAAGGACAGGAGACCTTCCAGAGGGACATGGACAGGCTGGAGAAGTGAGCCCAGAACAACCTCTTGAGGTTCAACAAGGCCAAGTGCAGGATCCTGCCCTTGGGCCAGGATAACCAGAGATCTGAATCTAGGCTGGGAGAGGACACACTTGAGAGCAGAAGTGTAGAAAAAAGATTTGGGGGTACTAGTGGACCAAAGCTGACCAGGAGCCACCAGTGTGCAACTGCAGCCCAGAAGGCTATCTGTACCTTGGTCTGCATCAAAAGCAGTGTGGCCAGCAGATGGAGGGAGGTGATTCTGCTCCTCTGCCTTGCTGAGACCCTGCCTGGAGTTCTGTGTCCAGCTCTGGAGCCCCCAACATGAGGGATGTGGAGCTGTTGGAGCGAGGCCAGAGGAGGCCATGAAAATACTCAGAGGATTGGAACACCTCTGTTATGAAGACAGGCTGAGAGAGTTGGGGTTCTTCAGCCTGAGGAAGAGAAACCTCTGGGGGGACCTCACAGTGGCCTTCCAGTACTTGAAGGGAGCTTCAGGAAAGCCAGGGAGAGATTTTTCACGTGTGCAGGGGGGTGAGAGGACAAGGGGTAATGATTTTAAACTGGAAGAGGTTTAGATTGGTGGTTAGGAAGAAGCCCTTTAGTGTGAGGGTCGGGAGACACTGGAACAGGCTACCCAGTTCAGCACCAGGTTGGATGAGGAACTGGGACACCTAGTCTGGTAAGAGCTGTCCCTACCCGTGGCAGGGGGGTTGGAAGTCAATGATCTTTATGGTCCCTTCCAGCTCTAACCTTTTTAATGATCCTATGATTTTGACCAGGGATGTTCTTGAAAGTGAGGCCTGCCATTTTTCAGAAATTTAGTCATTTTCCAGTAACTTAGTCTGCGCTAGGTGTGGAAGTCACTGCTGTGCGTTATTTCAAATACCCATGCCGTGTTCACTTACGCTGTCTTTCATTTTTCTTTTCTCTTTTTTTTTGTTAAGCATCGCAGGCTCTGTGTACCAAGTAGTTCAGACGACGGGACCAGATGGAAAAAACCTTCTGACATTAATTCCAGTTTCAAAATCTGCTGGAAGTTTTGTTCCTATAGTTCAGTCTTCAGCCATGTCCAGTAATTCTAATGTGAATATCTCTAGTCCGCTCCATACTACTTTTAAGACGCAGCTTACCATAGTTGCTGCGCCTTCATCTCTTAGTCCTGGAAAGATTTTTCTTGCAAGGACATTAGAAAACCAGGACAGTGTTAGGACAGATTCTGAAAACAAAAGCTTAGCTCCCAAGTCAGCCGCTAACAGCCAGAGCACTTGTGCTTGCATTGATAGACTGCTTTTACAGAACATCGCTGTAACGAGTAACCCCGTGTACACGATCATAAACACTAGACCTCTTCCAGACAAAGGGAAGTCTCCACCAGTGCTCTTGGGCAACTACATCCAGATCCCAGCTGATGCAGAAGTGAAATATGTCCCAGTTTCTTTTTTACCACCTGTAGTACAGGAAAAAATACTTGCACCTACCCCAACCAGTGTTTCTGAAGGAGCGGAGAGTGCAAAAACTTCAAATGTTATTTATGTGTCACCAGTGAAAGCAGTGAAAACTGCCCCGCCCAAACAGTTGGTACCTGGTCACCAAAAACCTGCCACAGAAGTCCCAAAACGAGTAGTAGTGATATCTACACAGAAGGGAGATGGTTCTTCTAAGACAGCAACATCTAACAGTCAGCAGTGCCAGCAAGCTCCAGTTCAACAGATTGTGCAAGAAACTCCACGAATACCAACACCCAGCCTTATTTCTGTGAAGTCATCAAATAATGTGGCATCCAAGATCTTGCAGACTTTGTCAGACAATAATAGTACAGAAAGTGGCCCTACTGCTTTACCGGCCTGTTCTGTTGGTGCTGATGGAAGCCAAGAGAAAATTGCGCCTATTCAAGGTAACGCCCTAGTTATGTGCAATGGGAAGGTCTATCTATTGACCAGAAAAGGCTTTGATGTTCAGTCAGCCCAAGCTGACAAACCAGCACCTTCGACATCTGATGCTTCGCTTAAAAAGGATGCGGTGCCCGAGCTAAAGAATTCTTCTGAAATTAATAAAATAACCACTCACGTGGTGAAGCTGGTGTTGTCGAAGACCAAAGGAGTGGTGGTGTATCAAGCAGAATCACATCCATGTACAATCTCAATCAATCCTTCATCAGTTGGCTTAGGAAATGGCTTAGAACCAGCACCTGCAGCTCTAGCAACACCAAATGCCAATCAGCAGAGTCCAGCTGTAGACCAGAAACCCTTCATCGAGAGCAGTTCCAGTGGAGTGACCCCTGTTACAGCAGTAGGGCTGCAGCAGAGTGTTTGCCAAGTCGGCAGAGAAGCAAGCCATTCCCCCACAACAGCATCTGCTGTTTTCCCTCAGTCTGAGCCTGAGTGCAAGTCCAGTGAAGACTTGCAAAAGGTAACTATCTCCACTAAACCTGCCCATCAGCTTCTGCTAGATTGTTTATGGTCCTGGTTCTACCCGAATAAAAAGGTTCATAGATTTTTGTAAGCAGGTGGAAATGTGGGACAGGAGCATGGTTCTGGTCAGCTCGTGGTTGGTGCATGTTGCCAACCAGGTTGTGCTGTGCAGGTGTGAAAATGCAGAAAGAACAGAAAGGGCTGAGGACAGGATGACTCTATTTCGTAACAAGACGAATTGTTGATTATAGCTGAATCCAGAGGGAAGTTGTTGTTTGGCTGTGAGAGGTACTCAGCTGTTGGTGGTGGATTAGGTGTGATGTAGAGAGGTTTGCAGTTCCACAAGGGGAAAACCCAGTGGAAGAGCAGGGTTGTCACCCAGAGATGAACTGGAGTGTTGCACTAAGCACCAGTCTTCACTAGCTCAGGCAGCTGGGGGCAGGAGCTGCATTTCCTTCCTTTTGTGCCATGATGGGGAGGGATCCACCTCCTTTGACTTATAGTTTTGTGTGCAGTAGAAGAAACTCTGAAGGTCTTCAGGCACCCTGCTCCGGGCTGAACCTACATACCCTCCTAGGATCATGTCAGATAGATGTAAAAGGTCTTGATCCCCCAATTCCAGAAACTCTACCCATGAAGGTCAAGTAGGTAGTTCAAGTTTTCCATTGCTTGAGAGAATTTGCTCAGAATGAATTTACCTTCAGATGAAATACTGATTCTGGAGCTAGTTTATACTGGCTTCTGCTGCCCAGGCAGGAGAGAAATGACAGCTAAGCAGAGTTGTGCAAATTTCAGACATTTAATCGCTGCAACAGACCGTGGAGCCTCTTGCTTTCAGTTGTTCCTCATCTGAAAAGTGGTTCAAATGGATTCTTTGTGTTTATTTCAGTGCTGTGTCATGTTGAGAGTTAGAATTCCTATTTGCTTTTATTTCTTTGAAAATAGTGCTTCAAACCTTGCTGCTTGTAGTCAGTCAATTTACAAACCTGAAGTACTGTGCTGAGGCTGAGGGTCAGAATCGGCTCAGGGTACAGAGAGGTCTTATGCGGGAGGCTTTGCTGGCGTTAGCCATGATGCAAATCCCAACAGCTCAGAGAGTGACACTGCAAAGATGCCATCTGCTCTTCCATCATCTTCCTCTGTTACTTGGAAGTTTCAAAACAAGCGATTCCCTTGTTGCTCCTACCTGTGTGGAAGTTGGACTTCCTAGTTGGACTGTGCATCTTCTGGACGTTCCACATTGTAGTCGGGTTTTTAAGTAACTAGCAAGAGCGTTAGACCTCTGATAACCTGTAAAACTGATTGAATTTGCCTCCTGATGCTAAATGTGACTCTTGGAGACCAGCAGAGAAAATGGATGTTCACCTGTGTGACTAATAATGAGGTCTTAGTACAGAGAGAGCGAGAGACTGATGGCTGTCTCACTGTTTCTGTATTTCAGATCCAGTGTGAAAAGATGGATTCACCAGCAAAGGTTATTAAAATTGAACACCAAGAGAAGCCATCTGTGAAGCAGTACATGGAGCTAAGGAAAAAATTTGGCCTCTTTCAGGAAGAGAGAGTGTACCTTAAAAGGATACCATCATGTACCCGCTCTGTGGAACCAGAAAAAAGAAGCTTTGCCACTGACAGCTTGAGAAAAAAAAACTGCTCTTGCAGTTCATCACCATTTGATGTGGAAATTACAGATGAGCATCAGGAACGTGCTAAAGGGGAAAAGGTATCTTGATGTTTTTCAGTTTGCTACAGTGTGTTACAGGAGCGCAGTCAGAACAGTCACTGCAGAGCTGCAGGGTTGGTTGGACCTTCCAATCTCTGGATTCATCAGGGCAGAATAGTAGTTGTTACTTTCCCCAAGGGAATTGCTCCTAAGTGGTGTTTGAGTGCCGCAGCAGTTGGGTGATTTCAGTATGGCGTAAGTACCATTAAAGAGCTTTTATCCTCATTTATGGGTTGTGCTATAAGAAATTTGCAGGGTGAGTGCTTCGAGGAAGACTCAACCCTGTGATGGTGGCTGAACAGACAAAAGAATGGTCTTTACTGGAAGAGAAGCCATTAATCTGTATCCTGCCCGTTTAGCCTTCTGAAAATAACTGTGATCCAGGATTTCCGTGGATATAAGCGGAGTAACGGAGGAAGAATTTGTTGTAAGACTTTACCCTTGAGTTTTAAATCAGTCAGGTGCTGGTATTTCAAGGCACTCAAATGACTCAATGTGGCTGACTTCTGAAGAAAGGTGTCTGTTGGTCATGCTGGGGTGTACGGAAAGAAAAGTTGTTGGAACAGGCTGGCCAGGTGTAGGCACTGTCCCTAGAGGGGTTCAACAAACAGGCAGCCAGGATGCCTTAGGGGATAGGTTGAGGTTGTAGGGCAGACAGTTGAACTTGGTGATCTTGAAGGTCTTTTCCAACCTCGATGATTTGATGGAGCGTACCTCTGTACCTGTGTAATCTTTAGAGTTACAGATGTCTTCTGAATGAACCTCTGTCCTTGCCTCAGAGCTTGGGTGCTTCTGCAAAGGTTCCCTCAGTGTTAAGGGCTTCAGTTACAGTGCTTGAAAATTATTTTATCCAGAGTAGTCCTGTTCAGCCAGCGTTCTACATTTTCATTTGTATTATTCAACTCCACCCAGTCAAAGTCTTCCTCGGGTTTTAGGGATTCTTTGTGAAGAAATAATCTGGGGGAAAATGCAAATCTGGAAATAACCTGAAAAAGGTCTGAAATGGCCCCTAAAAGCCCTCAAATAACTCCAAAAACACCAAAAAAATGGGAAATGGTTCCCAAAGATCATTAAAAAATGGGAAGCTCCCCCCAAACCCCTAAAAAAACCTTATAAAATCTGCTCTGAGCAAATCTACTGGCTGCTCATATGAACATTTAAGTAAAGAGTGGGAGGACTGCAAGCCGGTAGCAGACCTTACGGCTCACGGTTTGAGAAGCGTTAGTATGAAGAATTAATCTACATTTGGAATTTTTCCACCAAGTAAGTTAGACAATTTTTGTCTTACACTACCGGTAAAGAACTTAGGCAGCAGCAGAACGTGGTAGTTGGGCACGGGAAGGGCAGAAGAGTCACTGTTGACTGGGAATCTTTGCAAGAACAGTGAGTGTGGAAGTTTGTTTGCTCATGCTGCTAAAGGAAACATCTTCCCTAGAGTATCTCTTGAGTTTGCTGTAACCAACTTGGACTTTGTGAGCTGTGATGTGGGATGATGCTCAGTTTAACAGCACTTTCCTTTGTATGTGTCTTCACTCTGCAGGTAATTGCGAATCTGGGAGAATATTTGACTAACAAAAGAAAGAGAAAATCCTCCCCTGTGACAGAGAGTGGAAAGAGAAGAGAAAAATCCAACACAAATCTAAGGTCAGAAAATACCATCTCAACTTGCAGTGTTCTGGAGCAAAGTGTTTCTCCTCCACCACTCTGGCCAGAGCCAAGTATTTCCAGTGACTTGGCGGTACCACCTGTAGAGGAAGACTCTGTGCAAGACCCCAGCGTTCAATGCAATGACAACCAAGATCCAGCTCTTCCCGTTCCAGTGTCTTGTGAAAGTAGCGCTTCAATTCTTGAAGAGTCTCCCAAGGAGGATGCTTCGACTCCAGAATTGGACGAAACAGTACGGGATGAGAAGATCAAACGACTTAAACAGCTTTTACGGGAACGAGAAGCAGCTCTTGAGGAAATACGCAGGAAGATGCAGCGAAGCTGAAATGCTGGTGATGTGGACCATAATATTCATAATTCATAATCAGTTATTTGAAGAAAGATGTTTGTTTAAAGTCTTTCTCGTAGAATGTTTTTTGTAGACGGAAGATATTTGTGAAAATTAGAGCATTTAGAAAAGTACCGGCTTCCTGTCAAGCACCAGAGATAAAAGACTTGGACTGTCACTTTCTGCTTCTGGGACGTTTTCCTCAGAGAAGATAGACAGGTGTTTTCTCTCCATGGGCATCTTCTCTCTCTTTTGAACGAAGCAGCTTCCATACTTAGTGAACAAATTCCCCACTCGGTATTTCCGTGGCTGCTCCCTTAGGAACTGAACGTAAACTGCAAAAGGAGAGTGTCGGTGCTTCTGGTTTTGTTTCCTTAATGTTCAGTCCCACTGCCAAGGAATATGATTCTGTTGTGACCTGGCAGTGCTGGGTCGAAGGTTGGATTTCGTGTAGAGGGTTAGGACGCCAAAGCTCAAATAGAATTAAATCTAGATAGGGACATTAAGGGAAACAAGGACAACCTTTATGAGGATATCAGTAAGAAAAAGAAAACTAAGGAAAATGAATCCATGAGAACTGCTGTTAAAGCTCAGCCTGTAATAAATGCTATTTGTATGGGCTGGGAGGTAGAGTTCTGGCTGTAACGCTGCAATTTATACAACCCCCTTACAGACATGAAGACGGCAGCAGCAGAAGCCCCTGCTGACAAGTACACAATACATCCTTCTCACTGTTGTTAGTGTGAGCCTTTACAAGGCCATTCTCAGCTCTGCAGCACTGAAATTAGGTTGGGGGGGTGGTGTGGGGTGATTTTTTTTGGGAGGGGGGGAGGCAGGTGATTCTTTTTAAAGGAAAGCTTTGTATTGATTAGTAACCTGAAGTAGAAAAAGACATTTCTTTTCCCAGGGGTGGTACCTTTAGTAATTCCTGATGAGTATCTCTTCTATTAATGTGTTTGGTCGTTGTTTGGATCTGTCTTGTATTAATCTTCGTTTGGTGCTACCTTCCTTTAGCTTCGTAGGCCAGAGTGTGGCCTCAGGGCTGTTTTTGCTATTCTAGTCCTTATAGACCTCTGTACTGTGTCTTACCAGTGTGTTCTGTTACGAGTTGTATGGGTGCCTTGCACCACTTTGTGTTGTCCATGTAGCTGAACCTTGCTAAGGCCCTTCTGTAACTCTTCAGTCTTTATTGCAGTCATGAATAATCAGTTTTGCCAACAGAACTTGTCATTGAGTCTTTTTTTCTTGTCTGTTTATGGTTTTATTCAACAACCAATTAAAATTAAAGTAGCTTTATACAAAATCATTTAAAAGATTTTAGAGTCCTGAGTGGGGCTGCTTAAGGGATCAGGAGCACAAGTTATTTTCTCCTCCATCCCTTCAGTGGCAATCAAGAACGAGGAGATGACAGAAAGAGCCACCAAGTGAACTTTCGGCTCCAGGACTGATGTTACAGACAGAGTTTTGGGTTCTTCAGCCTTGGACTGCTATATGAGACGCCTGGCCTGCAGGCAGGAGGTGGGATGCACGTGTCCCAGAGGGGGAAAAGACTTTTGCAGCAGGTGTTAGCGGGGCTCATTGACAGAGCTTTAAACTAGGTATGAAGGAGGAAGCAGGAACAACTGGCTTTGCTAGTGAAAACCCTGGGTATAGTAGCCCAATACTTGTGGGGGCAGTGTGGCATGACAGATAACCAGAAGGTCTATCCCCCTTCATTGTTGAAAACTGTGTACTTGGCTCCCTCCTTGAAATGTTTATCCACCAATGCATACAGCATGGGAAACAAACAGGAGGAGCTGGAGGCTGTTGTGCGGCAGGAAAACTGATACAGTAGCCATCACAGAAACCTGGTGGGATGACTCCCACAACTGGAGTGTTGCAATTGATGGCTATCAACTTTTCAGATGCGATAGGCAAGGAAGAAGAGGTAGTAGAGTAGCCCTCCATGTTAGAGAGACATATGAATCACAGAATCATTACGGATTGGAAGGGACCTCGAAAAATCATCTAGTCCAATCTGCCTGCAACAGCAGGATCACCTAAACCAAGTCACACAGGAACTTACCCAGTCGGGTCTTGAATATCTCCAGTGAGGGAGACTCCACAACCCCCCTGGGCAGTCTGTTCCAGTGCTCCGTCACCCTCACCGTGAAGAAGTTCCTTCTCAGGTTGATGTGGAACCTCCTATGTTCCAGCTTACAACCATTGCCCCTTGTCCTATCACTACATGACACCGAGAACAGCCCAGTGCCATCCTCCTGACACCCACCCCTCAAATATTTGTAGACATTAATGAGGTCACCCCTCAGTCTCCTCTTCTCCAAGCTAAAGAGACCCAGCTCCCTCAACCTCTCCTCATAAGGGAGGTGTTCCACCTCTCTTATCATCTTTGTTGCCCTACGCTGAACTCTCTCCAGCAGCTCCACATCCCTCTTGAACTGAGGAGCCCAGAACTGGACACAATACTCCAGGTGTGGTCTCACCAGGGCAGAGTAGAGGGGGAGAAGAACCTCTCTTGATCTGCTAACCACCCCTCTTCTAATCCACCCCAGGATGCTGTTGGCCCTCTTGGCCACAAGAGCACATTGCTGGCTCATAGTCATCTTGTTGTCCACCAGGACCCCCAAGTCCCTTTCCCCTACACTACACTCCAACAGGTCAGTCCCCAGCCTATACTGGTACCTAGGGTTGTTCTTGCCCAGATGCAAGACTCTGCACTTACTCTTGTTATAGCTCATTAGATTTTTCTCTGCCCAGCTCTCCAGCCTGTCCAGATCTCGCTGAATGGCAGCACAGTCTGCAGGGGTGTCGGCGACACCACCCAGCTTTGTGTCATCAGCAAACTTGCTGACAGTGCATGCCAATCCCTCATCCAAGTCATCAATGAATAGATTGAACAGGACCGGTCCCAGCACCGATCCCTGGGGCACTCCACTAGATACAGGCCTCCAGCTAGACTCTGTCCCATTGACCACCACTCTCTGACTTCTATCCTGTAGCCAGTTTACAATCCACCTCACTACCCGAAAATCCAGGCCACACTGCCTCAGTTTGTCTGTGAGGATGCTGTGAGAGACCGTGTCAAATGCCTTTGTTAAGTCAAGATAGATGACATCCACGGCTCTGCGCTCATCCATCCACCTGGTTACGCCCTCATAAAAGGCTCTCAGGTTGGTCAAGCATGACTTTCCCTTTGTGAAGCCATGCTGACTGTCCCTAATGACCCTCCTGTCCTTGATGTGCCTGGAAACAGCCTCTAGTACAAATTGTTCCATCATCTTTCCTGGGATGGAGGCGAGGCTGACTGGTCTATAGTTACCTGGGTCTTCCTTCTTTCCCTTTTTAAAGATTGGGGTAACATTTGCTATTTTGGAGCTCCTGAGTCATGGGGAGATGGTGAGAAAGAGGTCCCAGGTGAGGCTGGTTTAATCCCCTCTGGAGCCTGAGGAAGTCCTGTAGCAGTGAGAGGAGCAGATCCTCCTTCAGGGTCTTGGATTAACTGCCTGAGTCTTCAAACGTTCCTCACTTGTTTGTCACTCAGCCCAGTCTGTGTCCGGCTTCTTGAAGAGAGACTGGCCATCAGAAATTTTCAGTAGGGGAGGTAGGACCTGGCATGGCCCTCAAGAGTGTGAGCAGCCTCTGTAGGAGCAATCTTCAGTGTTGGTGGCACTGGGAGGGAGAAGAAGATGGGGATGCGATGGGGATGTTTGTCCATTGGGAGGGTGGAGCTGCTCCTGGGTGCTGCTCAGCCCTGACCCCTTGGAAAAGAATGAAAGGGGAGGAAGAAGGTTTTTCCAGTGCTGAGTAAGTTGTTGAGCAAGAGGAGTTTGATGCTCTGAGGTTGAACTTCCATGGATCTGCAATGAGCCTGAAGCTCCACAGATGGTGCTGAGCAGGTGGGGGAGCTGTCAGGTGGTTTGGGGTGGGCTGTGGGGTTATACTTACAGACTTGGGAGTGTACTGGTTTAGGTAGAACTCAAAAGTCTTCCCAGAGCTCAGACTCCTGAGTGACTTACAGGACAGAGATGAGGGGAAGTGGTGCCAGGCATCACAGGGAGGGTGACAAAGCTTCTGTGAGAAGGTAGGGTCCTGCTAGAACCATACTGGGAATGTGGGAGGAGGGATGGATGGATGCATGAAGCATCTCTGCTCTGAGGACAGTTTGAGGGAGCTGGGGTTGTCCAGCCGAAGGAAGAAAAGCCTCCAGGGGGACCTTCTAATTGAAGGAAACCTTGAGGAAGTCTGGGGAGGAACTTTTTCCAAGGAGATCCAGTGACAGGACAAGGGGAAATGGTTTGAAACTGAAGGAGACGAGGGTCAGACTAGCTCTAAGGAAGAAGTTCTTCATTGCCAGGGTGGAGAGACTCTGGAGTCGATTGCCTGGCGCGGCTGCGGCTGTCCTCTCCCTGAAAATGTTGAAGGCCAGGTTGGAAGAGGCCTTGAGCAACCCAGTCTGGTTAAGAGGCTGTACTGGTTTGAGGGTTAAAGGCAGAACCCTTCAGAAGAGATTGTTAGATTCCCCTCCCACCAATACAGGAAGGGAATATAAACAGGTTTGAAAATGTCAATAAATTGTAATTTTATTCAAAACGAAGTAAATTTAAAAGAGGAACGAAAACACCAACAGAAATGTAGGGAGGTGGTGGAAGGGAAGAACTACGTACAGAAGGCAATTTGGTGTAATTCTGGCCTCCGGTCACTAGGGGGCTCTCGCCACGGCGCGGCAGCAACAGGCGCTCGCACCCGGCTGCTTTCACGGCCGCACCAGGCCGCGCCGGAAAAGGAAGGGAGGGGAAAATGGCGGGGGCGGTCGCGCGCGCTCCTCCTGCGTGCACCGGGCGCTTGGCTATCGGAACCCTGCCGGCGCCCCCTGCTCTGCTCTGCCGGCGCTCGCCTGGCAACCGCGTACCCAGACCCCGGCAGCCCACTTCCCCCTTGCGAAAACAGAACCGCACTTAGAACCAAGCTAAGGCAAAACGGAACGCCTTGAAGTGTGAGAGAGATCCCCTCCCGATCCACCAGTAACCGCTGATAAGAGCTGAACTAGTGGGTGGCGGGCAGGAGAAGGCGGCAGGTGGGCTGGGCAGCAGAGCACAGGAGCCGAGGGTCTTCTCTCCTCCGCGGCTGGCCGGAACTCCCTGAGTCACCCCCGTGCGGGCTCTTATTCCATGGCCCACCAGGACCCTCCTACTGTGGGGTAGAGGGCAGTGGTTTGGGAGATCCACAAGTTCTTCTGCTGGGTCCTAACCTGTAACCCGGCACAGAGGCGTTGCTGCCCTTGGCAGGGGGCTGGGGGAGATGAGCTTTGGGAACCCTTCCAGCCTGGGCCAGTCACTGGTGATAATGTGGATCTGCTGCAGCGACACAGGCTTGACAGCAGGATCTGGCCAGGCTGGTGCCATGGGCTGAGGGTCACCCCAACCCCCGGCACTCATCCAGGTTTCTGCAGAGCAGCTGGGAACTGCCCAGGGAAAAGGATCTAGGGGTGGAGGGGTTGGTTACCAGCGGCTGTGTATGACTGGCCAGTGTGTGCCCACGCGGCCAAGAGGGCCAAAGGCATCCCAGCTGGTGTCAGCACTGGGGTGGCCAGCAGGAGCAGGGCAAGGATCATTCTACTCTGCTATTGTGTGCAAGTCATGGGTCACCCTCCACTGCTCCAAGGCTGGAGCCACAGGATGAAACAGAAGCACAGCTCCAGTCTGGCAGCTCTGTGCAGCCAAAGGAACCCTGGAGACAGGAAGGCAAGGGGCTAAGGGAGCTAAAACTGAGTGCGGTGGAAATGATGAGGAGCCACAACTCATTAACACCCTTCATTTAATCCTTCCATGTCACTGACAAGAGCTGAAATGTTACAGGCTCGTTCCAATACTGATAGCATTTGCATTGCTCTGGGGGTTAACAGCGAAGCCCTTTTGGTCAGGTGCAGTACAATCACTTCATTCAGGTTTTCATAGAAAAGAAATGCTTAGAAATATCGACCATTATTGCAGTTAAATTCCTGAGTTATGCGGAGAACTGGTTCTCTTCACTTTCATTAGATGCTCCCTGCTGTCAGCAGCGCCTGCTCGTCGCTCCCGAAGCTCTGCGCTGTGTGATAGAGGGTTTGGCTGTGCAGGCTGACCACTGCCCGCAGGGAAATTTTCTGTATAGGAAAAAAGAAAGACAACTCCAGTCAGCAAACTTATCGCTGGCTCAGCTCAGGCCACTTCAGTATCCCAGCACCCCAGCTTGGAAGGGACCTCGAGGATCAGCCAATCCAACCCTTTAGGATAATGAAATCCCAGCACCCAGCACCCTGTCAGGCTGAGCCGTACAACTGTCTGTAGCTGAGGAATCTCCCACTTCCCTGGAAAGACCATTCCAGGGTCTGATTGCTCTCACAGTCAAAAAGTTTCCTCTGCCAATTGGAATCTCCCCAGGAGCAACTGGGATTCATCACCCCTATAACAGGATGGCTGAGAGGAGACATCATTGCTCTCTACATCTGCCTAAAAGGTGGTTGTAGCGAGGCTGGTGCTGCTCTCTTCTCCCACATTACTGATGATAGGGTGAGGGGAAACTGCTTCAAGTTGCATCAGAGGAGGTTTAAGTTGGCTCTTAGGAAGAAGTTATTTCCCAAGAGAGTGGTTGGGCACTGGAACAGGCTGCCAAGGGAGGTGGTAGAGTCACTGTCCCTTTTGCTGTTTGAAAACCAAGTAGTTAAAGCACTTGAGGCCATGGTCTACAGGTTAGGAAGATGTTGGGATGAGGGCTGGACTTTATGATCCTGGAGGTCCTTTCGAATCATGATGATTCTATGATTCTGTGTGATCCCTTCTGAAAAGGGAGTCTCCATCTTCTTGGCAGCTACCCTTCATGCTCTGAGACCTGGGGATAATGTCTCCCCTGAGCCTTCCCAAGGTTAACCCAGCACTCTCAGGGTCTCTGAGGTCTTACCCTTTGATTACCCTGGTTGCCCTTCTGGCCCCTTTCCAGTCACGTGAAACAGCATAGAATCATAGGATCATTTTGGTTGGAAAAGCCCTTTGGGATCATAGGGTCCAACCATCAACCCTTATCTACAAGGTCATCCCCTTGCACCAGCACAGCCCCAGAACTCTCCTCCTGACTCCAAGCTGTTCTCCTGGAGTGACTTATCCCAGGGTACAGGGCCTCTGTGACTGTGGCAGCTCTCACAAGAGGTGCTGGTTAAAGCTCCTCTGGTGCTGGGGCTGCGTTAACAGCGCAGGGGCAAATCCTGCTGCTACAGGTCACCCAGCCTTGATGCCTGATAACAAAATGTCATGATTTTAACTAAATATTTTGACTTTAACATAACCTCAGGCTTTAAACTACAAGAGGGTAGATTTAGGTTGGATGTTATGAAGAAATGTTTGCAGTAACAGTGGGGGATCCCTGGAACAGGTTGCCCAGGGAGGTGGTGGAGGCTCCATCTCTGAAGACAAAGCCAGGCTGGCTGGGGCTCTGAGCAGCCTGCTCTGGCTGCAGATGTCCCTGCTTCCTGCAGGAGGGCTGGACTGAAGGAGCTTTAAAGGTCCCTTCCAACCCAAAACCCTCTGTGATTCTGTAAGATCTCACATCGTTGTCAGGTTGTGGGGAGGCTGGAGAAGCAGAGAACTCAACTTCATTTACCTGGAAGTCCCGGATGTAGGTGAGGAAGAAGCTGAGGAAGGAGAATGCCAGCGACCACTCCGAGACGGTGCTGATGATGTGAGTTGTGTAGCCCTGAGGTACAGGGAGGAGAAACAGATCGGTGTGAAAGGCTCCTCTCGAACTTACAGTGAGAGCTGGTACCCAGGACATCCTGCATCCACAACCCATTTATCAGTGTCTCTGGAATCGCAGGAATGAAGGGCTGAACCCAGCAAGAGAGTGAGAATGACTGGAAACACTCACCCCTGCAACTGGAATGACCCCCACTGGGAATTCCAGACCCACCTGCAAAAACTGAAGGCCAAGTCAAGACCCTGCAGGACTGACAGCAAAACCTCCTTACAAGGGGAGGGTTCAAGGCCCTCTGGATGTCAGTGAACTTCTGAGGCTCCTTGTGCTTTAAATAAAGGGAGGAGTTGGGGAAAGTCCCAAAACCAGCCTGGCGGTGTTTCCTCCAGCAAGTGCCACAGCTCCAGCAGAGTCAGGAGAGGATGAGGAGAGCCAGGGAGACAGGCAGAGCTGTGAAGACCTTCCTGCTCTCTTCCCTTGCTGCCCACCACTTGTCCCTTCAATGGCAGCTCTGGCACCTGTGTCCTTTGCCCCTTTTTTCCCCCTGACTGCAGAACCCCCCTGCCTGGCAGCAAGGACAAGGCTGGCATTGAGTTACCATCTAACAGCGACCTGACTGACCCAGACCAGACACAATGGTACCTGGGACAACTCATTGAGGCAGTTTACCTCCTGTCTGTGAGCAGGACTGATCATAATTAACTCTTGAATCCACCACAGCTTAGCTCAGAGCAGTCCTTGAGCAAGGAGCTCACACTGGCCTAGGGGGAAGAGCTCCCTTGTCCTCCCATCCCACCAAGTGCCCAGAACTGTCTGTCCCCACACACAGTGTAGCTGGGTTTGGGTCTGATTTCTCTCCTCACTCACTTGTTCCTGCGGGTCCCAGTGCAGCTTCTGCACCAGGCTGGTTCCATAGAGGCCACTGTACAACACAACGGACGAGACAAACACTGCAGAGAAATGGGTTAAGGAGGATGTGAAAGATTTGATTGAAAATTGAGAGGTTTGACTGGCAGTGGTTGAATAGGAGCCAGCAGGGTGCCCAGGGGCCCAAGGCGGCCAACAGCATCCTGGCCTGCATCAGCAACAGTGTGGCCAGCAGCAGTGGAGAGGTGATCCTTGAGTACTGGGGGCACTTTGGGCACCGCTGTGCAGGAAGGACAGGGAGGGGCTGGAGAGGGGGCAGAGAAGGGCAACTGGGCTGGTTAGGGGTCTGGACAGCAGGGCTGATGGGGAGAGCCTGAGGGAGCTGGGGCTGTTCAGCCTGGAGAAGGCTGAGGGGAGACCTCGCTGCTCTCTGCAGCTACCTGAAGGGAGGTTGCAGTGAGACAGGGGTTGGCCTCTTCTCCCTCAAGACTGGCAATAGGAGCAGAGGAAATGGGGTCAGGTTGTGCCAGGGGAGGGTCAGGTTGGATCTCAGGAAAAACTTCTTCCCAGCAAGAGTGGGGAGGCCTTGGGACAGGCTGCCCAGGGAGGGGGTGGAGGCACCATCCCTGGAGGGGTTCAACAACTGGGCAGCCAGGGGACTTGTGGAGATGGGGTAGTGGTTGGGGGTTCTAGGGGAGGGGTTGGACTTGATGGTCTTGAAGGTCTTTTCCAACGTGGATGGTTCTAGGATTCTAGAGTCCATAACTGTTCTTCACCATCAAGCTGGTTACTGACTGTAGAAAAGTTCAGCCCAAACTGCCATCGATGCTGCAACAGACAGAGTTTGCACCGAAGGTTTTGATTGTCACCGATAATTTGGCCTTCAAGAAATGCAACAGAAGCCAGAGACCTTTAATCTGTCATCGCCAGAACTCTGATCCATCAAGGTGAAGAGGAATCTGTTCAGCTCATCCAGGTCCTCTTTTCTCAAGCTTCATGGGTATTTAGGAGATGATGAAACTTAATTAAAAGAAACTGGAGAAAAAGAAAACTCAGCAAGGGGCTCTGCTGGGTAAGGAAACAAACTTCATCCTTTTTTCACTTGGGTCGAAGTGATTTGGAGCAATGGAAAGGGAGATGGTGCTGGGAAATCAAGCAGAGGACAGCTGCCAAGTGCTTTTCTTCTGCTTGCAGGCAGGAGAAGTCTGTGGCCCTCACCCACATCCCCATCAAACACACCACAAATCCCACTATGGCTTCACTGACATTTCCAGGGAGCAAACGGGCTCAACTGGACTCGCAGGGCTCAAGGAGCTGCCCTGTGCCATCCATCCTTGTAGCTCTGCTGTTCGTGTTGAGAAGCAGGGGACCCAAACACAGGCAGCCCCTGTATTTTGGGGAAATTCCTTCTCATTCTTAAATAACTGTGGAAACTTTACAGAGTAAACTGGGTCCCTCAGCTATGGTACGAGCCCGGTGTTCACCTGTCTATTATGACATCCTATAGCTGATGCAGGTTTGTTCTTGAGCTCTTGGAGAAGACACTGAGGTCTCTCTGCAGAAGTGTTGGGGGGCTTGTGCTCATTTTTCTGGCTTCTTGTTATTGTCTGAAGAGCAGGAACTTGATGAACGATGTGCAGGTCAGGGTTGGCATTTGGGGATGTGAAGTGGAAGGTCAGGCAGTGAAAGCAAAATCGAGAGGCTGTAGCAGCCAACACTTCAGGCTGTCAAACATTTGGATTTGATGATCTTAAAGGTCTTTTAAATGGTTCCATGATTCTCTGTGAAAAGGGTAAATCAATACCAAAGCAGCTACCAATGGCCAGTCAACTCGGGGGGAACAGCAGCCAGTTTAAAACCCCACATGAATGAATCCTCATTGCAGACCCAGGCTCTGCCCTTCATGACTTAGATGTGTCCTGCTGCCCTGCTGAATGAACTCGGAGATGTGAATCACAGAATCCCAGAATGACTGAGGCTGGAAAAGCCCTCTGAGCCCATCCAGCCCAGCCCAGGATCTAACATCACCCCAGTGGCCAGACCAGGGCACTAAGGGCCCCAGCCAGGCTGTCCTTCAACACCTTCAGGGGTGGGGACCCCACCACTGCCCTGGACAGACCAGTCCAGGCTCTGATCCCCCTTTCCATCAGGAAGGGCTTCCTAACATCCAAGCTAACCTCCCTCTGGTTGCCTGGGAGAAGAACCTGACCCCCACCTGACTCCAACCTCCCTTCAGGGAGTTGGAGAGAGGGAGACGGTCCCCCTTGAGTCTCCTCTTCTCCAGGCTACCTGGGCTCCCTGCTGGCTCCTGTTCAGCTGGCTGACACCCAGGACTGCCAGGGGGAGTTACAGAGGATCAGGATATTAATTTCTTTACATCACAAGGCTCTTGATGTTTTAACGATTAATTCTGGTGCAGAACAAGGTGCCCATCCTGGCACAAACATGTCTTTGAAAACCCAGACACCCAAAGCTTATTAAACATTTGATGTGAGTGGGGCAGGGAGCTCTGGTTACTAGTCTAGAGGCTGGATACCCCATTGTCTGATAATGAAAACATGTGGCTCTAGGAGCTGTTACTTACCTGCCTCAGCTACTGCTGCAATGGAGAGAATTTAATCATTGTGACACACAAGTAACTGGTTTCTCTCTTCCCCTCATTGCAAAGCAATTAATTACCTGCTTTGTTCTTTCTGTGCTGGCACTCCTGTTGTTTTTACAGAACCATGGAACCATGTATAGGGGAAAAGCCCTTGAAGCTCCTCAAATCCAACTGCTCTGCCAGCACTGCCAGGGCCATGCTGACCCCTGTCCTTCACCCCGCAGCTCTGCGACCCCTCAGGGGATGGGAACTACCCCCTTGACCTGGGCAGCCCTAGGGAACCCTTTGTGGGAAGAAGAAATTGGTCCTCAAGGATCTTGGGACATCATCCTCCCCTGGGGCAACTGGAAGCTGCTTCCCTGGGTCCTGTTGCTTGTTCCTGGGGAGAAGAGACTGACCCCCACCTGGCTCCAACCTCCTCCAGTTGAGTCAGTTTTGGACAGTGAGAAGGGCTCCCCTTAGCCTTCTCTCCAGTCCAACCTCTCCAGTTGCTGTTCCAGCTCTGTTGCCCTTCTCTGCACTCAGTCCAGCCCCTCCCTTCCTCCTGGCACTGAGGGAGGGGCCCAGAGCTGACCCCACGAGCCCAACTGAGGCCTCCCCAGTATCTAGCACAGGGGGACCATCTCTGCACTGGTCCTACTGGCCACCCCAGTGCTGATCAAAACATATATTCCCTTCTGTCCTCCAGAACCAGTTAGAAGCATTCCACCACAGACTTCTCCCTGTTTCCATCTCCCTTATTACCTCATAAGCTGCTAATTTAGAACAATTTCCCTCACAGTTGTTCCCTTTTTATCTTCTCTAACCATTTCCCTTTCTATCCTCTTCCCTGCACAGTCACCATGCACTAATATCTCTACAGCTTTACTTCCCTCCCATCTTGGTTAGACCACAACGGGTCAGCATCCTCTCCAGACATTGGCTTTGTGGGTTTCTGGCATCTTCAAAAGGCTCTTGAGTTGCCTCCCATTAAAGTTCTCCATGTCCTCCTAGAATTATCCCATTTCAGTCTTCCCCAGTCATGTTTGGTCAAAGCTGAGCATCTTCTTCAAACATTTCAGTGCTCCCAGATGACTTCTTCAGCCTTCTCAGCAGAGAAGGGACCTTCTTGCTTCTGGAACAACAACCACTCCATGCCCTGACTTTCATCTTGCAAAACAGGAGCTCAGTGAGCTGCTCCGTCACTGGGACATGGAGTGTACGATTCAGTGTGGGGTTTGGGCTGCCAGCCTGGAAAGAGGTGGAACTGGGGGGGATCAAATTGGTGGCCTCTCTTCAGCCATGAAGGGACAGAGTTTGAGGCACGATTGTTGCACTCATGTCTTCAGAAAGTCAAAAGCTCCGACGCTGTGTTTCTGTTTAATAGGAACCTGAGCCCTCATTTTCAAAGCAGAGTGTTTAGGTCCATGGGGTGAACAAAAGAACTGCCATGGTTCTGTTTCCCTGCTGTTAGATGGCTCTGGACAAGACAAAGGCCACTCTGTCTTTCTGGAGGGGTTTGTCCACATTTCTGTAAAACCCACAGCAACTTCCGGTGCTCAGAATTCACGGTAATGGAGATGCATCAACACAAGTGGGGCCAGCAGATGGAGAGAAGGGATACTGCTTTGAGGAGACCTCACCTGGAGTCCTGCAGCCAGCTCTGGAGCCCCCAACACCAGAAGGATGAAGACCTGTAAGAGCGAGGCCGGAGGAGGCCATGAGGATGATCCTAGGGCTGGAATCTCTCTGTTCCAGGGACAGGCTGAGAGAGTTGGGGCTTTTTAGCCTGGAGAAGAGAAGGTTCTGGGAGGATGCCACAGCAGCTTCCAGTACTTGAAGGGGCTACAGGAAAGCTGGAGAGGAATCTGGTGACAGGACAAGGGGACTGGATTCAAGCTGAAAGCAGGGAGATTGAGATGAGATCTGAGGCAGAAATCCCTCCCTGTGAGGTGGCTGAGGCCCTGGAACAGGTTGCCCAGGGAGGTTGTGGCTGCTCCAGCCCTGGAATTGTTCAAGGTCAGGGAGCTTTGGGCAGCCTGGTCTGGTGAGAGGTGTCCTGCTTATGGCAGGGGGTTGGCACTGGGGGAGCTCTGAGCTCCCTTCTAACCCAAACCAGTCCATGATTCTATGATTAAGGGGCACCCAACCAGTCCATGATTCTGTGATTAAGGGGCACCACACACTCTGTGTTTCAAGACTTCCTGAGGCCCAGCCCCTCACAGCGGGAGGTTAAATTCACACAGGTGTCACTGTGCTGCTTGGTCTGGTGGGGACAACCAAAGGATACTGCTCACAATGCTGGAACAGCACCAGAGCAACGCGCTCAGGCGGATCCAGAAGATGTCTTTGCTGTGAACTTCGGGCTGCATCAGGTAGGACAGGACGGTCTGAACCAGCATGTAAATGGCTCCGACTCCGAACGTCAGGCAGGCTCCAACCACGTGTATGTAGTACAGGATAGATTTCTAGGGGAAGAAAGGACAGCTTGTCTCTAACCTGGTCTTGTTTTAGACTCTGGGAACAATTTTCTTTTCTTAAACCTTTGACTCTGCACCCACTCAATGACCTCCTCAAATCCCAAGTGAAGTGGCTGTGGAACACACTGGTACTTAGGGGATTTTTTTCTGTAAACCCCACAGCCAGCACCCAGCAGCCCCCCAGAGGGCTGCTTTTGTGGGACTAGACCCTGTTCTCATCCCAAAATGGGATTAAAAGTAATGAGGTTTAGAGCATCTCTGCATTTCCCAGCTTGAATGAGGCTTGTCTGTCAAATTAGTACCTCTGAACAAGGTGGAACGAAGCAGTAACACTGAAAAGACTACAGGAGAATCAACTGTCAAACACTAAAGAAACATTAAAACCAGAAATTTTTCCAACAAAACCAGCCCAACTTAAAATTTAGCCCTGAAAATTGATGGTTTTGTGCTCAGGCCTTTTATCTCATCCCTGGTGGATGCTCCAAAACCCACGTCCTGTTCAAGGATGAGGGGTCATCAGAGAGAAATATCTGCCCTGTGTGAGAGGATATTGATAGGATAAAGCAATGGCAGTGGCCCAACAGCACAAACCACATCCCATGAAGATGAGCCCTGTGCTGTGTGGAGCTCTCTGTGATGGCTCTTCCCACATCCTGTTTGTTCATATCTATATTTTCAGTGGTCTCCAGTAACTACTGGATTCTGGGGGCCTTTAGCCCATTTTGCTGTGGGGGTGGCCTTCAGCCATCCCTCAGCACCACTTAGATATGCAGGTACACCCCTTCCAACTGCTTTCTGGCTCAAGATTCAACCTTACACAAAATGTTCACAAATTAACGTTCCCCTTCTGTCTGTTGACTGCTTGAAGCCTCTGGAAGGCAGAGCTACCCTCTCCTGAGCAGTGCTGAGGAAATAATGGAGCTGAACAGATCCCAGAGGCTTTTGTGTCTTGGGAGTGACCTCTGAAGGCTCTGAAAACACCACACTGACCCCAGATGTGGGTCCCTCTGCCAGCAGGACAGGGAGAGGCTGGAGTGGGGGTAGAGAAGGGCAACGGAGCTGGGAAAGGGGCTGGAGCAGCAGTGCTGTGAGGAGCGGCTGAGGGAACTGGGCAGGGCTTGGAGTGGAGAGGAGGAGGCTCAGGGGAGCCCTTCTCACTGTTCACAACTGCCTGAACCTGAGGAGGTTGAAGCCAGGTGGGAGTCGGTCTCTGCTCCCCAGGAACAAGCGAGAGGATGAGAGGGAGTGGCCTCCAGTTGCCCCAGGTGAGGTGAGGTTGGCCCTGAGGACCAATTTCTTCTTCCCCCAAAGGGTTCCCCTGGCCTGGCCCAGGCTGCCCAGGGCAGGGGGGAGTTCCCATCCCTGGAGGGGTTGCAGAGCCATGGTGCTGTGGGGTGAGAGACAGGGGTCAGTGGGGCCCTGGCAGTTCTGGGAAGTGGTTGGACTGGAGAAACTTCAAGGGCTTTTCCATCCAAACCCACTCTGTGATTCAGTGCTGAGCAGAAGCCAGAAAGGCAGAGCTTTCCAGGAGTTTTTCCACTTTGCTTTTCCCTGGCTCTCACCCAGCAGGAGGAGGTGATGCCACTGCAGATCCCCAAACCCAGCACTAAATCGATAGGATGAGGCTGGTAGGGGTGTCCTGCCCAGAAGAGCCACCGCTGTAGACTGTGGCCCTGCTGATGGTGCTACTGGTGACAACACAATGTTAGACTTTTGGAGGCGGTGGGAAGAACTGGGAAGGAAAAATAATAGAGACACTGGGATGGAGGAACTGAAAAGTTCATTAACACTTCAGGAGCTTTAAGAATTGAGCAGGTCTGAAGGCAAAAAAAGGCCTAACTGGGCAGAGCTTTGAGAGCTGGACTTCTCCTGGGGGTGGGTGTTTTTGTTGTCTTCTAGCTGTGACAATTTTTGACTGTTTGATACCTGATTCTCCTGAGTCAAAGCTCTCTTATATTTGTGGTTGGTTACACCAGAGCCAGGGCTCTCAAATCTATGAGGAGATGCAAGAAGGGTTTCCTTTCCTTTCTGCAAAACTTCTGAGTCTCCTAATGTTCTGGACTTCTATGACTGGCTGCTCCCCCATCCAGTGGATAAAGCAAATAAGAAATAAGCAGGGAATTCTAACTGAAACTTACTTTTCATTGCTTTTCTGTAGGTAACTGCATTGCCCTGACAAGTTTAGCTTTCAAAGAACCCTGCCCCATTTCACCAGAAACCTCAGCAAACAGACAGAGAGCTCTGAGAACATCAGGACCGGGCAAGCAGAGCACAAACCTGGAAATTGGCAATTATACAAAGGCCAAAGCAGCTCATCCACCCCAGCGTGAGGCCAATCTTATTCAGCTTGATGATCTTGGATTTGTCCGGGTTGAGAGCGTGAACTTGTTTGTAGCGGACATACATGGTAGCCAGACCTGTTGGAGGAGACCCCAAGGGCAATGAGGTGAGGAGCAGACTCTGTTCTCAGCTGGGAAGATGCTGAGTGGCAGAGGCAGTATTCACACACAAACACTGCCTCACACACCCTGCAATAGGGAAGCTGTGACTCTGGAAGTCAAAAGTAAATCATGCGGTGGTGAACTAGTCAAAGCCTTAGATTTAACTGATCTCCTTCACTTGAAAGATGTACTAGGGTGTTTTTTCCCACCTTTCCATAACTGCAGCACAGCCAAGGTGGTAGCCTGGAGCTTGTGTTTCTATTTCTTGACCTTTAGAACCCCAGAATGATGGAGGCTGGAAAAGCCCTCTGAGCTCATCCAGCTCAGCGCAGGACCTCTGGTGTATTTTAAACTCATTTTTGGCCTTGGGGTGTCTGCAGTGGTTACGGTGGCTTTGTGGGAACATCGCTGCCATGCACTTCCCCCCAGTTGGTGAAGATAATTCAGCTTAATGCCTAAAATGTAGGTTTTTCCCAACAATTGTGGGGTTTCTAATGATCTGGCTAAGGAAATTCAAGCATTTAAAACTGTGAGCACCCCTTATCCACCTCAGCTCAACAAGGAGAGTGGTCTGTACTCACCCAAGAAAGCAGAGATGTTTAACATGATCCCAAACAAGCACCTTTCAGGGGGTATTGTCCCTGTGTCACTGGAAGAGATAAATGGGGTGATCCACATCTATCAACACTGAAAGTCCTTGCGGCACAACTTTACTTCTTACAGACTACACAGGTGCTGCAACAAACAGATTGGTAAAAGCCCTCCCAGATGTTTCTCACCAAACTTCTCACTGCTCAGTCCCTACTGTGCTGGGATTAGAGCAGCAGAACTATAGAACAGGGGATTAACACAGGGGCTAGACTTTTATATTCCCTTTTTTTTCTTTTATATTGATCTTCAGTCCACAGAAGGTGGATAAAGAGCATGGAAACTGGGAAAAAAGAAGAATCTTGAAAATTAAAAGACCAAAATTAAGGTGCTACATGCAGCCCTGAGGCAATGCAGCTGGGAATAGAGATTCCAGTTCAGATTTACTGCTGCAGCCAAACGTGTTGGCAGCCAGACGCTTTACTCTGAACTGAGGGTTGGAGATTCACCCCATTTTCCTGCTCATCACCATTTGAAGGATGTGTTCACACTGCCACAAGACAGAGCTCTACACAGAGTTACACACAAATAAATGCAACCAGCCAGAAGCCATCAAGCTGGAGCTGGTAGCTAAAGACCTGCCATTTCAGTTTTGGAGCTGGGGAGGATTTCACAGCCCAGTGCAACACTCTGGTCCAGTACAAACGTCCCTGACCTGATGTAGGGCACCAAGGGGTCCACATGGTGGAGGACAATTGCAGTGATGTACGAAAACACGAAAGACGCAGCCGACCAAACAACCAAAGCTGCCGGCAGGAAGGAGAGGCCTTGCTGAAACCACCACATGGCAGGGCTGACCACCGTGGGCTCTGCAAGGACCAAACACAAGAGATTACTGACATCACACAGAGGATGGGTTTTGTCTTCTCAAGGCAAGTTGTTCTGCTTGAATCTGCCAGTCTGATCTGAGTGTTTTCTGCACAAAAGTTTAAAGTTTGAGTTTAAAAAGTTGAAAAGGAAAGTGGCTGCTTCCCTGCTCCCCCACTCTTCTCCCTCATCGGTGACTTCTGCTTTGTTCTTCACTTCTCTCCATGTGAGACGGTTGCGAGTGGCATTGCTGCAGCTGAGAGAGAAGGTTATTGCTCTGCAAAGTGAAGACAATTGATGGTGAGTGGGAACATTCAACTGGACCTGGAGAGACTGAGAATCCTGAACCTTAGAGATTAGTGACGATTGAGACTGAAGACAGCCAGCCGCTGAGATTTGAGAGAGAAGCTGCAATGAAGATAATAACGATGCTTTGGGCACTGATTTCAGTTCAGTGTGAGAGCAGTGTGATAAAATTCTGTCTGCCTGTGTCTGTGTTGTGTGGAGTTGTTTTCTCTGATCTGTGGTGGGGGGAGTGAATTAAAATATCTGGGTGCCTTTCTCCTCCAAACCCAGTCAGTTCTTTCACTGCCTGCAGATTCAGACTGCAGGCAGGGCTTTGGGTTCTTTGATAGTGGCTGGTTTTATAAGACACCAGACCTAAGACAGTTACACATGGGAAAGGTTTATCTCAGAAGGGAAAAGGGTTCTGGGGCAGGAATTGGCAGGACTCATTCCGAGGGCTTAAAACTAGATTTGAAGCGGGGTGGGATTGTTGCTGGGTGGGGACCAGTGGGACAATGCTCTGGTCTTGATGAAGACCATGAGGTCTCCCATCATCCTAAGGTGAAATTGGAGCGCTCGGCTCACTCCCTGAAATGCCTGTACACCAATGCACGCGGTGTGGTGAACAAGCAGGAGGAGTTAGAAATCTGTGTCCAGTCCACTCAGGTGATTATGATCTAGTGGCAATTACAAAGACATGGTGAGACAGCTCCCATGACTGGAGTGTGCTCATGGATGGCTACGTCCTTCTCAAGAGAGACAGGTCAGCAAGGTGAGGTGCTCTTCGTGTGACAGAGCAACTGGAATGTATTGAGTTCTGTCCAGGGGCGCATGAAGACAAGAGTTGAAAGTTTGTGGGTGCTGATTGAGAGGCAGGCTGGCATGGGTGACACTGTAGTGGGTGTCTATTACAGGCCTTCTACAGGCAGCTGACAGCAGCCTCACAGCTACAGGCCCTGGTTCTCATGGGGAAATTTAACTACCCTGACATTTGCTGGAAGTCCTACTCAGCCAGCCAGCCAGCCACAGTCCAGGAGGTTCCTCCAGTGCATTGGTGACAACTTCCTGATCCAAATGGAGAGGAGCGCTGCTGGATATTGTACTCACCAACAAGGAGGGTCTGGTTGAAGCAGTGAAGGTTGAGGGCAGCCTAGGTTGCAGTGACCATGAGGTGGTGGTGTTCAGGGTTTCATGTGGCAGGAACAGAATAGCTAGCAGAATCACAACCCTAGACTTCAGGAGGGCCAGCTTTGGCCTTTTGAAGCAATTGCTAGGGGAAATCCCATGGGACAGGGTACTGGCAGGTAAAGGGGCCCAATATAGCTGGTTAACATTCCAAGGCTACTTCTTTGAGGCCCAAGATAAGAGCATTCCAACAGGTAGGAAGGTGAGGAAGGGGGTCAGAAGACCTGTGTGGTTAAACAGGGAGCTGCTGGGCAAACTGAAGAGGAAGAAAAAAGTCTATAGGTCATGGAAGGAGGGGGTGGCCACTTGGGGTTGATTATAAGGCTCTGGTCAGAGGATGTAAACCTTGCAAGGAAGGTCAAGGGCAACAAAAAAGGCTTCCTCAAATACATTGCAGGTAAAACTAGAGGCATGTAGCCCCCTGCTGAATGAGGTGGGTGCCCTGGAGACAGAGGATACAGAGAAAGCAGAGATACTGAACACCTTCTTTGCCTCTGTCTATACTTCTGGGGGCTGTCTTGATATCTTGATATTTGATGGACACACTCTCTTTGATCTGTCCCAGGATTCCATCAGCCTTCTTGGCCACAGGAACACAGTGCTGTTCCATGGAAAACAAGAACTCCAAAGTCCCTACACAGAGATGGAGGTGCTCTCCCGTAGATAGCCCCCCAACCTGTATTGATACTTCTCATTGCTCCTTCCCAAGTGAAGGACTCTGCACTTGTTCTTATTGAGCCTCATTAAATTAAACCTAATTAAATTCCTCTTTGCCTAACCCTCCAGTCTGTAAGTGGTAAGTAAGTGGTTTCACGAAACCCTTACTTTGTGTCTGACACTTTAGATGGGAGCTCTTGATTGAAATACTGTCAGGGTCTCTAACCCACGATGTTGGGGGTGACCCAGGTGGGATGCAGGGGGATCAAGGATCCCTGTAACACTGCACTACTACTACAGCCACACATAAGTGCAGTACTTTGTTACTGCTTTCAGGCCTGTCCTCCAAACCCAAAGTGAAAGTTTGGCTTCCCAGCACAGAAGCAACCAGATAACATCTGGAAATGTTCACTCTGAAATTCTTTGAAGATCATGGGGAAAGAAACCAAGAGAGTCGCTTCGGTCCATGTCTCAGCATCTGCTGCTGCCAGAACAAGGTCAAGAAGGTCACTGTGAATAACTGACTCTATTTTCTTCTTAACCTTCTTGTCGTAACAGCAAGAGAGAATTAGTGATGCTGACAGGGAATGTGTCCCAGCACTGACAGTTTAACTGATGGCAGCTGCTGCAGAGCCTCGAGCTTCCATTAATAATCAACTGAGTGGATGTGGAGGAAATTACCTAAAACTACTGCAGTTAATATCTGCAGTCATCTACTCCCTGCCATGCTCTGCGCCTCAACATCTGTTAGAGACATCACTGTTAGAGGCTCACTAATACCTGAGCACTCGAGGGCTGCTCACTGGTGGCTGTGCAGCAGCTGGTGTGTTCTTACTGGTGGTAAGAACTGGTTCTTACAGTGGGACAGCCAGCTCTGTCCTCATGCTTCCCAGGCCCTCAAGTCCTGGCCTGACAGTGTGGCTGGGTCTCCACCTCCAGTTTTCTAAGGACAACAGTGTGCCACTGTGTCACCCTGGTAAGCTCAGGCAGAAAGAACAGCACTCTCCTCCCCACTCACTGCTTGAGGGAAGTTAGTTTCTATTGGTTTTAATCACACAGCTCAGCAGAGCTGATTTCAGAATCCCCAGCTGCGAGGGAACTGCTGGAGCTTGTCTGGTCCAATCTCTGCTCAAACAGGGCCACCCAGATGGCTTTTGGGTATCTCCCAAGGATGGAGAAACCACAACCTCTCTGAGCAGCCCTTCCCAGCCCTGCTGACCTCACAGAGAGAAAGTGTCTGCTGATGTTCACAGGGATCCTCCCGTGTTTCAGTGTGTGCTCACTGCCTCTGGGCACAGTCACAGACTGGGGGGGTTAGAAGGGACCTCTAGAGATGATTTAGTCCGACCCCCTGCCAGAGCAGGATTCCATAGAGCAGATACCACAGGAACAGTCCAGGAGGGTTTGGGATTTCTCCAGAGCAGAAGACTCCACAACTTCTCTGGGCAGCCTGGGCTGGGCCTCTGGGACCCTCACAGGGAAAACTTTCCCCTCACGTTTAGGCGGCACCTTTTGCATTCCAGTTTATATCTATCACTCCAGTTTATGACACTGGGTACCACTGAGGAGATCCTGGGCTACGTCCTCTTTGCACCCAACCTGCAGGCAGTGAGATCAGATCCCACCTGAGACTCCAGTGGGGGTCAGATCCCTCCTGGCCCTTCTCTAGGCTACACCTGCTTCAACATTTGGTACCATTTCACACTGGTGAGCAGAGCACAGAGTGGGTCTGAGCATCACTGAAAGTGGAGGCTGTAAATGAGATGTGAAACAGGACAAAGGTGGCTGCCCAGTTGTTGAACCCCTCCAGGGACAGTGCCTCCACCCCCTCCCTGGGCAGCCCCTGTTCCAAGGCTTCCCCACTCTTGCTGGAAAGAAGTTTTTCCTCATATCCAACATTACCCTCCCCTGGTACAACGTGGCCCCATTTCCTCTGCCTCTATCACCAGTCCCCAGGGAGAAGAGGCCAATCCCTACTTCACTGCAACCTCCCTTCAGGTAGCTGCAGAGAGCAGTGAGGTCTCCTCTCAGCATCCTCTTCTTCAGGCTCAGCAGCCCCAGCTCCCTCAGCCTCTCCCCACCAGACCTGTTCTCCAGACCCCTAATCAGCCCAGTTGGCCTTCTCTGGCCCCTCTCCAGCCCCTCCCTGTCCTTCCTGCACCACAGTGCCCAAACTGCAGTACTTGAAGATCAGCCTCAGCAGGGCTGAGTGTAGGGGCAGGATCACCTCTCTGCTGCTGGCCATGCTGCTGCTGATGCAGGCCAGTATGAAGGAGACAGGAAGCAACAAGAGTCTCACTGGAGGAAAAAATAAACTGAAAGGTAAGTGAGTGAATCTTGCAGTCAGCTGCTTTGCATCTCAGGCGACAGAGCTCAGCCCTCTGGTGTTGTGGACTTGCTGCACACAGAGGGTATTCGGTCCCAGGTAGCCCTTCATCCTATCGTTCTGCTGATCTCTGCCAGCACCACGCGTCTAGAAGAGGTTGTGGAAAATTGGGCTGAGGGATTCATTGCATAAAGTGCAGCAATGAGAACTCCTCATTGACCAGAAATAAGGGAACAGAGGACCGGTGGCTCAGGCTGCTGGGAAGGTCCAGAAGCCAACAGCAACCCTTGACAAGAATGTGCTGTCACATCCTCGTAAAACTGAAGGCTCTGCAGCCTGTGAGGAAGATGTTAGACCAGATGAAGGGGTCAAACAAGAGAAGGAGGGAGTGAGAACACAGAGTTACGGGTGCTTTCATGTGGAGATGGAGTGGGTCCAGAGGTGGCCACAAGGATGATCAGAGGGCTGGAGCCCCTCTGCTCTGGGGACAGGCTGAGAGAGTTGGGGCTGTTCAGTTTGGAGAAGAGGAGGCTCAGAGGTGACCTCACTGTGGCAAGGGAACTGGGAACTTCAGAGAGAAAACTGCTAACATGCAGAGCACTCTCTGGTGGAGATAATCCCCATCTTCAAGCAGTGTGACTGAGCTTAGATTTGACTTCTCCCTCAGCATTTGATCAAATGGTGCCTTAGTGTTACTGATGCCCATGTCACTGCCCATGGCAGGGGAGTTGGAACTGGATGATCCTGTGGTCCCTTCTAACCCAGACTGACTGTATGACTTGGTCTGGGTGACCCTGCTCTGGAAGGGGGATTGGACTAGATGATCTTTCGAGGTCCCTTCCAATCCCTAATGATTCTATGATTCTATGATGAGCAAAGAGGTTTCTGCCTGAGAATAAACATGCAAGGTGCCACATACCTGAGAAGAAGAGCATCAAAAGCAATGTCACCTCAGGGGGAATCCAAACTCCTCGCTCCAGTGAAGTTCAACAGTCGCTTCATTTTGTTCCCTAAATGTTGGACATATAAAAGAAAATAAACTGTGAGGGCCTTCTACACCTCAGTCTGTATTATTTAGGGACAGGATAGAGGCTGGGTTCAGGCTAAAAGACAGGAGATTGAGATGTGATCTGAAGCAGAAATCCCCCCTAGGGATGTGCGGAGGACCTGGAACAGGTTGCCCAGGGAGGTTGTGGCTGCTCCATCCCTGGCAGTGGCAAAGGCCAGGTTGGATGGGGCTCTGGGCAGCCTGGTCTGGTAAGAGGGGTCGGTGCCTGTGGCAGGGGGTTGGGGCTGGGTGAGCTCTGAGCTCTCTTCCATCCCAAGCCAGTCTGGGATTCAGTGATTTATTATCAGTAGTCATTGCTGCTGACAAGACACTGCATTAGATGGACCATCAGCCTGACACCGTACCGGTTCCAGGAGGGAAGGCTGTGAGTGGTGGGACAGCAGAAATGCAGAAAAAGGGGTATTTAAGATTTATTGCTGTCTTGTGGGACTCACCTACAGTAAGATTTAGCTTGAACTAAGCAGTTTTCAAGACAAAACCTAAATGTGGCTGTTTGAATGCAGTTAAACCCTCTGCTGTCAGGGGAGGGAGAGGATGGCATGTGTTGTCTTCTGATTTCATTCTGGACAGGCAGCCCACTGCGGTGCTGGTTTTATGCTGAGCAGGGACTGCTGTGTCAGGACAAGGGGTGATGGTTAAACTGAGAGAGGAAGATTCAGACTGGAGAGAAGGAAGAGACTGTTGGTGCTGAGGGTGGTGAGAGCCTGGCCCAGGTTGCTCTGACAGGTGGGAGAAGCTCCATTGCTGGCACCATCCCAGGTCAGGTTGGCCCCTGGGGCTATGAGCAATCTGCTGTGGCTGGGGCTGTCCCTCCTCAGTGCAGGGGTGGGACTAGAGGAGCTTTGAAAGTCCCTTCAACCTAAACTATCCTGTGATTTCATCTGCAACATTCAGATGCGGCTCAGAGCTTTGGGCTGACACATTGGGGTGAGCTGGTGTTGGGCAGGCTCACAGACCACACAGCTTCTCTAGCTGGAGTAAGCTGAGCTGTTCCCAGTGCCCCCCAGAGTGCTGCTATCACCTAACAAATGTCTGTACAGACATCTCATGGGCAGAGTCTGCTCAGCCTCTCATTCAGCTCACCCTGGGCAGCTCCACACCCAGTGCTATCTGCAGCCAGTGGTGAAGGCCCAGACAGCCAGATGTGAGTTCTGATGGGGTCAGGCGCACAGCAGGGGGTGGCTTCAGCCACAACCCAAAGTGCTGCTGAAGCATCACTTAATTACTGTGGGGGTAGCTAGAGGCTGGAGCATCCCCTGGGTAAGAAACATCTCAGAATCTCAGAATGATTGAGGCTGGAAAAGCACAGCCCAAGACCTGACATCATCCCAGCGGCCAGACCAGGGGACTAAGGGCCACAGCCCGGCTGTCCTTCAACACCTCCAGGGAAGGGGACTCCACCACTGCCCTGGGCGGTTCATTCCAGGCTCTGATCATCCTTTCCATCAGGAAGGGCTTCCTAACATCCAACCTAACTCTCTTGTCCTGGTGCTGGTTGCCTGGGAGATGAGCACAACCCCAACCTGACTACAACCTCCCTTCAGAGAGTTGGAGAGAGGGAGAAGATCCCCTCTGAGTCTCCTCTTCTCCAGGCTAAACACCCCCAGATCCCTCAGCTTCTCCTCATTAGACTTTCCTCCAGTCCCTTCTCCAGCCTCATTGCTCCTCTGGACCTGCTCCAGCCCCTCAATCTCCTTCTTGAAGTGAAGGGCCCAGCACTACCCCCAGCACTCAAGGGGAGGCCTCCTCAGTACCCAGTACAAGGGGAGAATGAAGTCCCTAGTCACAGAATCATAGAATCATTAGGGATTGGAAGGGACCTCGAAAGATCATAGTCCTGCTGGCCACACTATTGCTGCTCCAAGCCAGGATGCCACTGGCCTTCCAGGTGACCTGGGGCCCATGCTGGCTCCTGTTCCGCTGGGTGTCATCTAGTACTGCCAGGTCCCTCTCTGCCCAGCTGCTCTCCAGCCACTCTGTCACAGAACTGCAGCTCTGGGGCTCTTACTTTCACAGACAAACCCCTGACAAACTCTTCTTATCCTTCTAAGTGCTCTGTAAAGTTTCCCCAGTCTCTCAGCTCAGTCAACATCTTCCCCGAATTCTTATAATCTCCCTTCATCCTCCTTCTTGCCTGAAGGTCTTCCAGTGAAATTTAGTCTTTTTCCAGGCTCCTTCGAGGGCAGAGACAGGCTCCTGCTATGGGCAGACCAGGTCCCTGCCAGCTCCTGTGGAAGCAGAGGTACATGATGAGGCTTCTCACATTGCTGGGATGGGGATGTAATTGCTTTGCGTTTGCCAGTTGGAAGGTGCCCAAATAAATAATCATTAATGTCCCATCCTGTTATATTGTTTTCAAGAGAAAAACTCCTCAACCTCCTTATTTTTTCCAGAAGGTCCATTGCCAACTGATTACACAATGGCCCAGGGCAGCCCCTGCTTCCAGCAGAACGGTGGTTTTCCTCAACGTTCACCCCGATCCATGGGCACGCGTGTGTCCTGTGGGTGTTTCTAAGCCCTAGGATGAGCATTAAATCCCCAGCAAGGAAGTGTTTATGCAGCACAGGAGGCTTTAACTAACCCTGAGGTTTTCCGTTTGCAGCAGAAAGGGTGCAGCAGCCTCCTGCAGAACAGAGCCACGTGAAAATGAAACTTGGCCATCAACGGCACAAAGTTCAGGCCGTTGAGAGCGATGGTGCCCAAGAGATGAAGTGTGGGGGAGAAAAGGGCTGTTTTAATTCACGCTGGTGCTCTCATTGTGAACCTGCCTCTTTCTCCCCAGCTTTCTGCAAGTCAGAGACTGATCTGAAAGAAAGGATTAAAACAGCCCAGCAGCCAGTAAAGGACCCAGCAGCCCAGTGCTGAAGGCAGAGACAACCCCCTTTTCCTGAGCAATCGGGACAGATGCGATGGGTCAGGAAGGGTTGAATCTGTTTGCACAGCCGTTACTCATGTCAAACCGATCCCAAGGATTAAAGGTTACAGATCCCCAAAGGAAGGAAGCAGGAAAGGTTTCCCTTTCGCTGTTACCCACTGCACTGCAGGTAACAGGGGACTCATGTCGAGCCCCTTCTCCTTTCCAGGCACCAGCAGCATTGCTATTACATCTTTTGGACATGGGATCAGCTTCCAGGGAGCTGAGGATCTCCATGTCCTCACTGAGTCCCTGTTGGCTGTCCTGGGCAGCAGCAGAAGGGCACAATGCCAAAGCAAACGGAGCTGGGCACAAGGCAGGGTGACATGAGGATGTGCCGGTGCCTAAAACAGAACCCAGGCACACGATGACCTCGGCCTGACTCAGTGAGGAGCTTCAGTGCCCAGGATGAGCCTGAGCAGCCCCTCAGTCTGACCTGTCTGACCACAGCACAGCAGCTCAGACCCTGCGAGTGCCCACAGGATTCGCTAGGTGGGAAAAGACCTCCAGGACCAAGCAGAGCAGGGCACAAAGTTCAGCAGGTTAATGCGGGGCAGCTGGAACCATCACAAGGTCATGGAGAGGGACTGGAGGCGGCACTGGGTGGTCAGAGATAGGGAAATGAGACCAGGATGGAGAGGAAGACTTAGAGAAAGGGCTGGACTGGAGGGAAGCGGAGATGGAGGGGGTAAAGGAGTGGCCTGTGGGATGGGACAGGGGCTTGGGGGGTTACTAGGAGCAATAGGGGAGTTACTGGAAGAGATGGGGAATCACTGGAAGCAGTGAGGAAGTCACTAGAAGTAATGGTGGAGGGGTCACAAGAAGTGAGGGGGGGTTCACTGGAAGCCATGGTGGGGGTCACAGGGGAGGGTGCTCGGGAGTCCCAGGAGCTGCAGAGAGCGGGATGAAGGTTCGTTAGAGCTGTCGGGGGTCCCGGGGCTCTGTTAGGGGCAGAAGCGGGGGAGCTCAGGACAGAGGTCCAGGATGGCACTGAGGGGCCCGGGGGTCACCGAGGGTGCCGGGAGAGCGGAGGAAAGGCGCGGGGCGGGGGTTAGGGGTGGACAGATCGAGGCCGTTCCCGGTGGGTGTCCCCCTCCCAACTTTACCTCAGCCGCTCCCTCGCCGGCCCCGCCGCAGCCCCGCCCCGTCCCACTCCCCGCCCTGGTCCTGTCCCCCCTCCCCCCTCCTTTCCGGCCGTCGCAAAAAGTGTCGTAAAAGCGCCGCCCGGTGCGGGGAGACGGAGGTAAACGCTGGGGTTGTCCCGGGCCGGGGAAGGGGAGGCTGTTTATTGGGGTCCCGGGGGCTCCTCTGAGCGCTGTCCCAGGCCAGGCCGCGGTCCCTGGGGGAAGGAGGTGGTAGAGGACCCTGTGCTGGGCCGGGGTCCCCGTTGGGCCTGGTCGCGGGCGGGCCCGGAAGCGGCCTCGGGGCTGGGGGCGAGGGGGGTCTGGGCCAAGCTGGTCCCTGGAATCTTTTCCCGCTTCTTCCTCTCCCTCCTCGTTTCCCTCCTCTTGGTGTTTGCCCGCGGGCCGCCGGGCCCGGTTGAAGGTCCCGCAGCAGCCAGAGGGGTGGAGGGGGTTATGTTTCAGTTGACAGAGCGGACCCGGAGGGTTTCTGCCCTCGGGGTTTCCTCTCTCTTCGGAGGGGTTTCCACCTCTTTGGAGGTTTTCTGTCGTCAGGGGGTTTCTCTCTCCTTGAGCGGGTTTCTCCCGGGTCTGGAATGTATGTCTTTAGGGTTTTTCTGTTTTCTCGAGGGGGTTCCTGTCCTGGGGACTTGGGGGAAAGCCAAGGATTTTCTGTGTTAGAACTGATTTTTCTGGTGACCCGGGACAACACCCGCAGGGAGCTGCTGGATGATGAAGTCTAATTCCCTGATAAAGGAAAGGCTGCAGGGCTGCTGCTCCCAAACAGAGCAGGTTCCTGTATCAGCAAAGCCCTGTTTGCTTCCTTTCTCCTCTCCTCCCGCTGGCAGGCCTCTCAGAGTTTGGCTTTTTCACTGCTGGAAGTGGCTTGAATTAAGCTGTGGCGAGGGGAAGTGAAAGTGCTTGTTCTTATGCCAGTGTTGATTTTGGATTTATGTTGTTTATTTTCTCTTATCTGGTGGCTTTAGGCCCCACTGCCATCTTCCCCTCTTCATTGTGCTGCACTAGGGGACTCAAAGTACTGTATTTTCTTGTAGATAAAGATCAAAGTTTGCTCCTCACTCTCCTTTCTCCAGTGCTTCTCTACCTCATCTGGAGAGTTACCTGTTTGTGGGGTCACCAGCTTGATGAAGCATCACAAGCATTCTCATTGGTGCTGGAATTGCTGCTCCTGCCCCTGTGTTTTCTTTTCACAGCTGACTCACACTGGTGGCTGTGGGCTCTGTTGGACCAGCTGAAGCTCTGCGGCTCCTGCATGTTTCTTGTGTAGTTTCAAAGCTGAACTCTTACCCCAACTGGGTTAAATTTAGAGAAGGAAAAAAACACCTCACAGCAAAACTGAAACAAGAAACAACCATCTGAAAAAACTGCTTGTGACTGCTTTAGAGGGTGGTTCAACTGCACCCACAGACGTGGAGCTGCTCCAAAACAATTGAACTTGAGATTTCTCTATGTTTGTACTGGTTTTAGCACCACTAATTGATAAGGCTGTAGGGCTGTATTGCTTGCATCAGCTATAGGGTGTTGGGCTGTGTCAGCTACAGGGTATAGGGCTGTGTCACCTATCGCTGTCAGGCAGTGTCACCAGCTGTGAGGGGCCTACCTGTGCTCCATGCTGTAACATAAGCCTGTGCTGTGGTGTAAGGTTGTGTGGCTGATGAAATGGAGGCTGCTGGCTGCAAGATATTTGCTTGAGTAGGCAGCAGGGTCAGTAAACAAGTGCAACTCACCACTGTATAACTGCATGGAGAACACTTGTGTTCCCTTGGCCCCTCAGCAACTCTCCAAATACTGTTGGTTTCTAAGGGAGAACTCTTAAAGAGCCTTCTTGCCTTGCTGGTGGCAAACTGAGAGCTCCTTAGAGCAGCCTCTGGAAGTTCTCACTATCTTCACATCTTGCTTGCGCTCTGCACCCTCACTATGTCTCAACCCTTTGCGTTGCAGGATCTTATGATTCTCCGTAACAGCTGCTACCTGCCAAATAAGAAATCCGAGGGCTCCCAATCCATGAGTGGCCATCGCAACGTGAAGAGGCGATGTGGGGAGTCGCACCTGGAGTCCCCCGCGGGCTGTACTCACAGTCCCGCCGCCGGGTGCGTGTTAAGCAAACTGGTGCAGCTGCCTACACCTCCCTTGTCAAAGCACCAGCTGAAACGGTTAGAAGAACACAAATACCAGAGTGCTGGACGGTCCCTGCTTGAACCCCTAATGCAAGGTTACTGGGAATGGTTAGTTGGAAGAGTTCCAGCCTGGATTGCCCCGAATCTGATTACCATCATTGGACTGTTAATAAATATATTCACAACTCTGCTATTAGTGTTTTACTGCCCAACAGCTACGGAGCAGGTAAGTTACGCACCCCTGACCATACTGGTTTCTGGTTTCTCTCACCTAATAGCAGCTGCCACCATTTTCTGGGGGGTTTTTGTCTTTTGTGGAGAATAGTTTGGCTTGAGCAGTTCTGTGTTTGGGGGGGTGTGAGGTGATGCACGTGCTCACTGTGGGGTTAGTGTGCTGCTCACCAAGGGAAGTAGCAGTTCCTGTGGCCAGCAAGTGCTGTATGAGACAGGGTCTAGTACCACAGGAGTTGTTGCCTTACAGGGAGGGGCTGAGAGAGCTGAGATTGTTCAGCCTGGAGAGGAGGAGACTGAGGTGGGATCTCAATTCCTAGAAATACCTAAAGGTTTTAGAAGGATGTGACCAGGCTCTTCCCAGTGGTGCCCAGTGACAGGACAAGGGGCACTGGGCACAAACTGGAGCACAGGAGGTTCCATCTAAACATCAGGAGAAGGTTTTTCCCAGTGAGGGCCCAGAGCCTTGGCCCAGAGAGGTTGTGGGGTCTCTGCTCTAGAGATGTCCTGGACGTTCCTGGACTGTTCCTGTGGGATTTGTTCTAGGGGATCCTGCTCTGGCAGGGGAGTTGGACTGGATGATCTCCAGAGGTCCTTCCAACCCCACCAGTGTGTGATTCTGGTTGTGTCTGTGATGAAAACTGCAGCCCCATGATTTGAACACAAGGAATTCAGCTGTGGATTGTGCAGTGGGCTGGCCTGTTTACTTTCTCTGCTGATGGCTTAGTCACCTGTCGTTCTGTGATCCAGAGTTACCCCACAACAAGGCACAGGGTGACTCAACTGGCAGAGAGCTGAGGCTGTCAGAACCCAGTTAAGAGTTGCAACACTGAACTGGAGCTCAGGCAAGGGACTGAGCTCCACAGCAGTGCAGCTTGTGAGATCAAGGCTGGCTGCTGTGACTGAAGCCAGCTGATTAAAGTACAGAAACATTGCTGCTCAACCCAGCTGGGCCCCAGCAGCTTGCCTCAGGAGCTTGGGTATGGTGTGTGATGAGCTGGGGGAACACAAAATTGTCTTTTTGAACAGCCTGCTGTGGGGAGGCTGGCTGAAGGTCAGTGGTTTCAGTCTGTTTGTTCTGACTGTGCTGACCTGTCCTTAGGAAAGCTTCCTTAACCTCTGGAATTGCTGCTTTCAGGGTTGCAGAAGTCTTTATGAGATGAGACTTGAGAATGTCCAGCAGAGGACTAAGAGGATGATGAAGGGACTAGAACATCTCCTCTGTAAGGAAAGGCTGAGGGAACTAGGGCTGTTTAGGCTGAGAGGGATCTGATTACTGTGTATAAATATCTGAGGGGTGGGGATCAGGAGGAAGGGACCAGTCTCTTCCCAGTGGTGCCTCATAACAGGACAGGGAATAATGGTGATCAGCTGGAAAGTGGGAAGTTTCACCTCAACACGAGGAGAAACTTCTTCCCCATGAGGGTGGCAGAGCCCTGGACCAGGCTGCCCAGAGAGGTTATGGAGTCTCCTGTTCTGGAGACTTTCAAACCCCGCTGGATATCCCTGTGTGACCTGTCCTGGGGGATCCTGCTCTGGTAGTGGGGATTGGACTGGATGATCTCTGGAGGTCCCTTCTAACCCCATATGTTTTGTGATTCTATGATTTCAAATCCCTGGCTTTAACCTTTTCTCTCTCACTCAAGTTACCCCATCCAGGCACTTGAGGAGTTTAATTTTTGTGCACTGGAAGAGTTGTGTCATTGACTGTTAAATCTGTAAGCGCTGAAAAGGGGAATAGTTGGCTACAGAGAATCCATTAAGGTATCAGATAGCTGGAGAATTGTCTCAAGTTCTCACTCACTGTACCCAAGCCTCCTAGCTGAGGCTGGGGAAATGCTCTGTACTCGAGGGCACAGTTTGTTTCCACCCCGACTAACCCCCTGCCCCGTGTGAGTTGGAACGTCCAGCACTGCATCTCTGTGCCACGGCTGACGTAGGAAAGGGCTGTTTGTCTCTTCTAGGAATCTGTTGAAATCGATAGTTTCCCAATAACTTGTGGGATTTGGCAGATAGAGATAAAAAGTGAGTGGTGAGTTTGAGCAGAGGGATGCCTGGAGAAGCCTTTTCCAGGTCATGGTGTTGCTCTGTGGCTTCATTTTCATTTGCACTGACTCCTGTGGCAGAGTCACCTGAGACTGAATTCCAGCTCAGTAGAGACTTAAAACTGTTTGTGCTTCAGCAATTTGCAGCTGGTTGAGGCCACTGAACCAGCGTGTGCTTTACAGTGAGTACAGTGGGCTATGTGTCCAGCAGTGTGGGCAGCAGGATTGTCCCCTTCCACTCTGGTGAGACCTCCCTGCAGGGCTGGGTCCAGCTCTGGGCTCCTCAGCCCATCAGAGACCTGGAGCTGTCAGAGAAGGGCCAGAGGAGGCCCCAGAGATGCTGCTCTGAATGGGGGAACCTGCTGCTGTGCAACAGGCTGAGAGAGCTAGGGGGATTCAGCAGGAAAGGAGAAGCTCTGGGGAGACCCTAATGCGGCCTTTCAGGGCTTCAAGGGGCCAAACAGAAAGCTGGGGGCAGGGATGGCTGTGCCAGGACAAGGGGTGATGGTTAGACTGGGAGAGGGAGATTCAGACTGGAGAGAAGAAAGAGGTGGGTGGTGAGAGCCTGGCCCAGGTTGCTCTGAGAGGTGGTGCCCATTACTGGCACCATCCCAGTCAGGTTGGCCGTTGGAGCTCTGAGCAACCTGGGAATGTCACTGCTCAGGGCTGAGGCTGGGACTGGAGTAGCTGTGAAGGTCCTTTCAACCCAAACCCCTCTGATTCTCTCGTGGTTGGTAGTTAAATCTCTTGATTACACATTCAGCTGTTCTTAGAGCATCACAGAGTTGTAAGTTCACTGCAGTTGGCTGGATCCAAACCCTGGTTTGTGTTTAACGAGTTGAGAGCTGCTTTGTGACAGAAAGAATGAGATTTCCTCAGTTCTGCTGAAAAATAGCTTTGTGCTGAGATGGATGTTGCCCTGCTCCAGTCCCTTCCCCAGCTCCATTGCCCTTCTCTGCCCCAACTCCAGTCCCTCCCTGTCCTTCTGGCAGTGAGGGAGGGGCCCACAGCTGACCCAGGGAGCCAAGCTGGGGCCTCACCAGTGTCCAGCACAGGGCCCCTGCCCCGGTCCTGTTGACTATCCCAGTGCCGACACCAGCCAGGATTCAGTTAGCCTTCTTGGCTGCCTGCGCACACGCTGGCCAATCTCCAGCTGTTGGTGACCAACTCCCTCCTCCAGGTCCTTTTCCCTGGACAGTTCCCAGATGCTCTGCCCCAGCCTGGAGCATTGTTGGGGGTGGAGGTGACCCAAGAGCAGGACCCAGCCCTTGGTGATCCTCAGCCCATGGCTCCAGCCTGGCCAGACCCTGCTGTGAAGCCTCTGACCCTGCAGCAGATCCACTCTCTCACTTAACTGGGCATTAATCTGCTACTCACTGAGTCTGTCTTCGATCCTTTGTTACTGCATACTCCCCTCACCTCTCTCCTGGTGCTGCTTTGGCTGGAGATGGTGGCTAAAAGCAGAGCGGGGTGCAGCTTTGAGGCAGAATGCAGTGTTTCAGTGAACTGCAGTAGCAGGAACAGTTGAGGCTGTAGCAAGAAGTCTATTCAGGTTGAGTGCTCCAAATGAGTCACCTTATGCAGACCAGAAGAAGCTGGATTCCAGAGCTTTACCAGTGGCAAATCAGCCTGATCAAACTGCTCAGTTGTGTTTAGAACTTTGGCTTGGACTCGGAACGAGAGCTGCTCATAAATACCTTCCTGAGGGTGTCAGATGGGATGGTTGCAAAATAATCAGCATCGTCTGTGCTGTGCCTGTGTAAACTGGGACAGCTCATGGCAACCCTCTGGGTTCTCTGGTCATAATGGTTTATGCTTCAAACACTGGGGGGAAAAAACCCAAGGTTTGGTTTTGTGGGGTTTTCTGTAGGAGAATGGGAGCTTTAGGGGTTGTTAGTGCTGACTAGGCAAAGCTGCTGTTACCTGCTAAAAGAAAAAAGGTGGTGGAGGTGCTGCAGAGCTCTGAGGAGGGCTCTGCAGGTCTGAGCAGTCTGCTGCGATGTTGCTCTCGACTTTGCCATACCCTGGGCTTGGCAAAGATGAAGATGAGCTCAGATAGTTGCTTGTTTTGGGGGCTAAGGAAGCTGTGGAGTTTCTAAATGACTTGGAGAAGACAGATAAGGTCTGGGCAAGCAGAAATAATCCTGTAGGAGAGGGCAAGGTGGGACAAGTTCAGGCTTTTTTATTTTAAAGCTTTCAGAAAGGCTCTTCCCTCACCCCTTTTTCTTCTGCAGGCTCCTCCCTGGGCGTACATCGCCTGTGCGTGTGGCCTTTTCATCTACCAGTCCCTGGATGCGATAGATGGCAAACAAGCCAGAAGGACAAATAGCAGTACTCCGTTAGGAGAGCTTTTTGATCATGGCTGTGATTCACTTTCCACAGGTATTGTCCTTTTTAATTGCAGTACGAGGGTTAAATGACTCTGTTTCAGGGATAGTATCTGGAACACAGGAAAAAAAATTGCGTTCTCATTGAAGAAGAGGACAACTGAGGCTGAATTGCAGCTTTGCAGTCAACCTTCTTTCCACAGGCTCTGTTCTTGATCAGCTGAATGTCTTCTCTTGTGTTCCACTGGGGAAAAAAAAACCCACTAAGCATCTGACTCATGGAGTCGGAGCCAGCAGATTTCTGTGTGAGGTGTAGCAGAGCCTGGGATCTAAGGAGTGTTTCTGTCAGAAGCTTTCAAAATGCTCCTTTAGATTGTCTGTAGATTGAATTTATCTATAGCAAGACAGGTACAAAGGGGAGAGTGGAGGTCTGAGTTTAAGTTGAACCCATTGCCAAAGTGATCAGATGCTTCTGGTTACTTAAATTCTAAAAGCTCTTGTGCTTCAAATCCTGTATTGTAATGACTATGAGTAGCTAGAGCACTTGAGGTCATGGTCTAGGGGTTAGTGAGATGTTGCAATGAGGGCTGGATTTGAAGATCCTTGTGGTCCTTTCCAGCCATGATGAATCTATGACTATTTCAAGTTGTATTTAAAGTATTTAAAAGGTGGAGAGGGAAGTGCAGCCACCTTCAGTTACAGACTTTGATTCCATGAAGACCATCCAGAAAGTCAAAAAAAGGATTAAAAAGAATGTTCAGCAAATTTTGGATCCATGAGAAACCTCCAAACCTCTGTGATTTATTAATCACTTGAGTGATGGAAGTCTAATCTCATAAAGTTGGATAGAAGTAGGAGAGTAAGGAACCCTCGCTACTGAGGACTTCTGATTGCTGATGTGAATTTAATCAGACATGTTACAGGCTGTACTGTTATCAAGTGTTCCTGTGTTAATCTGCTCTGTCTGTGAAATAAACCGCGTTAGGAATCCTTCCCGCTGTCTCCTTCTCTGGGTCCTCTTGTTAGGTTGGTTTCTGGGGAGGATCTTTACTCACAAACCCACTTGATCTTTTTACTATGTGACTGATTTTCTCCTGCAGTCTTTGTGGTTTTGGGAACTTGTGTTGCTGTGCAGCTGGGAACGAACCCTGACTGGATGTTCTTTTGTTGTTTTGCTGGAACGTTCATGTTTTACTGCGCGCACTGGCAGACCTACGTCTCTGGAACGTTGCGCTTTGGCATGTAAGTACCTTGGTTGGAAAGAGAAGCGGAAGTTGGGCTGCTGTGCTGTCTGGTCCTGCTTTGTGTCACTAGTTCAGCCCCTTAGAGCAGCAGGAAATGATTTCTGTTTGTGTAGCTGCACTTAGAGCTTATGGCAGCTGTTAGCTGTTGGATCCCCCGTTAATGCTGAGTGTTAGTTAGCTTGGCTTGGGAGTGGGGAAATACCCTTTTGTCTTGTGAGTTAATGATGAGCTTCTGATGGGGCTTAAACTGAAATAAATCAAGGGAAGTACTGGTGTTTCATTCCCAGAACAGAGTGTTTCAGTCAGATGGTGGCACTCTGGCTTCAGTATTCAGTTAACTGCTGGCTGGGCTCTGGAACTTGCTTGGCTCGTGATGGGGTGTAGTTCATCCTCACTATCAATCAGAACTCTTAAATTGTACTGTATTAATTAGCATTGTGCCTGCAAATTAAAGTGCTGAATCCCTTTTTGTTAGTGGCTCTGTCAATACCAAGACCAAAATTGCAAAGCCAAGCAAGGCAACAGCTGGAATCCCAGTTACCGCTGGGTGAGTGTAGGTGGGGAAATGGAACACCAGGACTCTTGGAGCTGCGGAATCCATCAGCCTTAATGCAGGAACCTGCATTTGTTCTGGTTTTCCATTCAGAGGTGTTGCAGTGTAACAAATGTGTTTTGAATAAACAGACAGCAGGGTGGTTTTGTACCAGGAAACCTCTGAAATTTGCCCTTCAGTTTGAAACAGCACTACAGCTCATACTGATCCTTTGCAGTTCTTGGTCTGTAGGTACCCAGGTACTGCTACACCAGTATATAAGTAGGGACCTCTTGTCTCTGACAGCTCTTAGCACCAGAATTGAAATGCAGATTCCCTTGAGAAACAAAAAAAACATAAAACAGAGCAGTTTTCAATGTCTGCTAGAGGAAGAAAGTAGGAAGACCCCTATGGTAGTCCTGACCACAGCAAAGCAGAGGGGAAGAGGTTTCAGTCAGTTCTGATACTGAAATCTTTTGGGCCGGGTGCCTTATTTTAAAGTCTTGGCCTGTTTGAGGCTTCTAATTTTCCTGCTCTGCTGAAGTTCTGAGTACTAAACACTCTTAGCTCCCTTTTGAACTTCAATAATATATAGTAATAATAAAAGTTTAACTGTTAACGCAGCAAAACCCCCTCGAACTTGGCATGTGCTTGACTAGGGGTGGAAATACCAATCCCCCCCCCTGTCCTCCAGCAAACACGGATGGTCCTCCTGGTCTTCTCAGAACATCTGCTTTTTGCTTCTGAGAGTCTTTCTCTTTTGTAGGCAGCATTTGGGAGCAGGTACTGCTGTCTGCCTGGCCTTAAATTATGAGGGTTTGCTGATCCATCATCCCGTAGCTAATCTAGAGGGGCAATAATCACTCCAGCGTGTGTGTGTCGTCGCTTTAGAGGAGACAGCAGTGCGTGGTAAACACATTTGTTTCTTCCTTTGCCTGGGGTCATGAGGTTAATAGTCTGCCAAAAGCTGATGGTTCATTTCTGCAACAAAAACTCTGCAGTTATTCATCCAGTTAATTGATTCTCACTGCTTGGTACGAGTTTGTTCAGAGGCTTTCAATTCAGCAGCCCTAAAACTGAACCAAAGTCTGTTTTGTCTGCCCTTTCAGATTTATGAAGATGTGGTGTGACAGGACAGGGGCAGTGGTTTCACATTAGAGATAGAAATGGTCTGTCAGGAAGAAGTTCTTTAGCAGGAGGGGAGGTTGAACACTGGAACAGGTTGCCCAGGGAGGTAGTTGAGTCCACATACCTGGAGAAATTTAAGTGGAGGCTGGACAGGGCTCAGGGCAACCTGATCCAGTTGAGGATGTCCCTGCTTATTACAGGGGTGGTTAGGCTAGAGTTATTCCAACCCGGGTTATTCTATGACTCTCTGATTCTGTGGAGTTCGCAGGCCTAGGTGTCTTACTCCTGAGGAAGTGAAGTCAGAGGCAGCTGTTGAAAGGACCTAAAAAGATTTTAGCGCTCAGAAGCCTGTGTATCCTGCAAGTAAATCAGAAACACTCTGTGGGGCTCTGAGAACTGAGGAGAGGTGACAGCATTTTTAACTTGCCTTCCATTGCAGCCAAGCAGGAGAGAGCACGCAGTTCCTTATCACTGATTGTATTTCTGTGATGAGATTATGTCCAAGAAATTGTATTTCATTTGCTACCAGCTCAGTAAGCAAATTGGAAATGGCTCAGAGAAGAGCAGCAGGCTGCTAAAGGCAGAGATTAATGTTTTAGTCCTTACATGCAGCTCAGACTTGAGCAGTTCCACGTATAACCAAGTTGCCTCGCTGAAAACGGCTATTGTCTGCAAGAAACAAGACAAATGACTCTGTCAGATGAAGGGTGAACTTGCAGAACAGCCTGATTCATATAGGCTGTCCCTGAAGTTGTGCAGAGGGAGTTTGTGCCAGGCTCTGTCTGCAGGCTGCAGTGTTTGACCTTAGGAAGGAGGAGGTGGCATTGCTCCTGCAGAATTCCTATGGAGTGTTGCAGATGGAGTAGGAAAACTCTGGGAAATGGCACAAAAACACTTCAGTTTAATTGTGCCCACTTAGGGAATCAGAGATCATAGAATCTCAATCTCCCCTCTTTTAGCTGGAATCCATCTCCCTTGTCCTATCACCAGAGTCTCTCGGAAGAAGCCCCTCTGCAGCTTTCTTGGCGCCTCTGCAGGTTGGAAGCTACCATAGTGTCCTCCTTGAGCCTTCTCTTCCCCAGGCTGAACAGGCCCAACTTCCTCAGCCTGTCTCTGGAGCAGAGGGCCTCCAGCCATTGGATAATCCCTGTGGCTTCCTCTGGACTTGCTCCAACAGTTCAATGTCCTCCTTGTACTGGGGATTCCAGAACTGCGCGCAGAACTCCAGGTGAAGTCTACCTAGAGCAGAGTAGAGGGGGAGAATCCCTTCCCTTGACCTGCTGGTGATGTTTCTTTTAATCAGCTATGCTGGCTCTTCCCACTGAGAGCTGCGCTGAGCAGCTCCAAGCCTGCAGAAGGATTGGTGGAGGTGATAGGTCAGGTCCTGTGATCTCTCTCTGTATATGATCATATAATTTTATTAGGTAGCCTCTTCAAAAAAGCATCTGGGGTTGGTTAAAAAGCTCATAAAGATAGCTAGAGGTCAGCATTGCCTCAAAGTTCTCTGGGAGGCAGCAGGAATTGTCTCAAAGCCGGCTGGGTGACAGAAGAAGTCCCTGAATTAACGTGGACAGCTCGAAGGCAGGAGGGTGCAGCAGGGACAGAGCTGTCACACAAGTTTTGGTTAAAAACAAATCTCTGACCAGGGAACAGGCTCCTGCAAGGGCAGGGCAGGAAGGTCCTGTGTGTGTGTGAAGGAACAAGAAGGTGATTCTGTAGTGCAGGCAAACACTTGATACCGAAGCAGTTCAATGCCTTTGCCCCCACGGCCTCATTTCCAACACAGTAACTGATTGGTGTGTGCTGCAGTACAGACTGAGCTTTGTTTCAGGCTTGGTCTTGTATGGGTGCAGCAGTGCTGTAACTGGGGCATCTCTGGTTAGGAGAAAGGGGGGGTTTATTTCTGCAAATTGCAGAAATCGAGGTGACCAGCCCCAGTGGACTGACACACGTCTGTGTAGAAGCACATCTGCTGTTCCAGAAACCAGAAGCATTAGGGGCTGTGGTGAGCAAACCCTGGGGGGGATTTACCTGCCGTTAGCTGGAGGGCAGCTGTGATGACTAGCTAATGCTTCCAGACCCGAATGTATTCCCCTTGGATTCAGCACCTGCTCCCTGCTCTGGCTTTAGGACCTGTCTGAGGAGCTGCCTGTGTGGATTGGGGTTCAGTGCTGTCTCCACCTCACAAGGTTGGTCCCAGACAGCCTGGCTCTGCAGGGACTTTCTCAAATCCAGGATCTTAGAAGCGAAACCGGAGCTCTTGGTGTCTGTCAGCTCTGAGCTGAGTTCTGCACTGCAACTCGAGCACTGGCTTAAGGAACAGGAGACACAGCAATGTGCAGGGAAAGACCCTGTATGTCTGGGGGGAAGTGCTAAATCAAACTTTAAAACCCCGGTGACATGAGCATGTTGCTACACCAAGGGCTCCAGCATTTCTCCTGTGGGTTACTGATTTATCCCAACCTGTCTTGGTGGATGACAGTAGAAAATAAAGGAGGATGGGGGTGTGACTCCCACATGCAGTGGGAAATTGGTCTCTAAAGATGCTACATCAAGGCACATTGGCAAAAACAGAGAAGGGTCAATTCTCACCACCTTTCCTAGAACTGAAGAGTTAAAATGTTCCTTCACTGTTTGAATACTGGTCTCTAGAGAAGGCAGAAGAATTCAGGCTGTTGAATGAACCAGCTGGTAGCGAGGAATGAGGGAGAATTTGGGGGAATGTTTGTGGTCAGTGACACTGCAGCAGTCCTGTGGGAGTGAGAGGCTGGTTTAAGGGGAAGAAGGAGGTTAATTTGGCCAACTGAATTTGGTTAACCCCTGAGCCCTCTCCAGTACCCCCATGGAGCTATAAAGATTAGCAAACGAGTCTGTGTTTCAGAAGGCTGCGCAAGCAAATGCTGTCAGCAGCTGGGGGCTGGTGAGTGTTGTCTTGGATAGACAGTTCACACCAAATATCAAAACACAGATGGAAGGCTGCCAGGACAAAGCTGAGCACATGGAGTTCTTGCTCTTGGGAACAGCTTCAGGATCTCTGGATTGTGGAAGGAGATAAGGCAGTAACCTCTCTGTGGTTATAGTGCTTAAAACATTCCATCTTAGGTGCTTTTTCCAGCACTTCTGTGCTGGAAAGGTGAAGAGCTTAAACACCTTGGTTATTTGCAGGGGAAAGTTTAAAGCTCAGCAGAGTGTCCTTTGATGTCAGGGAGGAACTGTTTTCTCTGTGTTTGCCAGAAGTACCCAGAGTTGAAGTGTTGTTGGGGTAGGTGCTAAGTTTGCTGTTTGGAACCCACTGCCTTCTGCGGGCTTCAGTCCCTCCTGCCAGTGTTCCCCTGGTGGTAGATCCCAACCAGGGCCTTGCTGCACCAGTAATGCAAACAGGCTAGGGGCTCATGTAAATGGTGAGGAGGGTTTTCACATAATGAACCTCCTCCTCCTATTCCTTTCCCTCTCACAAGACGCTTCGCAGCATTTCAGAGCAGGAACCAAGCGGTGTCATGCAGAGCTGAGGACTGAGAGATGTCTTTGCCTCACCTAATGAGGTGAAGCAGTGGCCATTTGCCCTGTGCCTTGATCTACAACAGTGAGCAGTGAAAGGAGAAGTTCATGCACTGTGAGTGTATTAAACACAGAAAGGAGAGAAGCTTACAGCTCATCTTTAAGGCTATTTTTACTTCAACGTGAGCTTCCTGTTGCAGGAGACAGCTGTAATTCACATCCCCATCCCTCCCCTTTGCTTTATTCCTGCCATTGGTATTTCATTGCATCCAACACTGGATTGCAAGGAGTTAAGAATAAACTCTGCAGTAACCTTTAAAACAGCATTGGGACCTGCAGCGTGTGACTCTTCACCTTTGTTTTCGCTGTTGTCTCTCGTGCTCTGACGAAGAACATTCTTTTCTTGCTGCAGTGGTTCCCCTAAGAAAACAACTCTTTGTCTCGGGCTGGGATTTGCAGCCAATTGCCCAGCCTGAGTAATCCCGCCAGCACGCCTCAGCGATATGGGGGAGGCAGATGGAGGAATCAGCATCCCTCAAGTGTTCAGTAGGAGATGCACCCCCCTGAGCTTGCCAGCCTCATCACTTCTGTTTTGTGCTGAGGCCAGAGCTTTTCTCTTGACTGCTATGATTTGTTGTGCAGAGCTCTGGATGGTGGAAGGGTGAGGAAGAGGAGGATGGACCATAAACACCCCCTTAGTTTCACACAGCCCAGTGTAGGATGAGCTCTGCTGGCAGTGAGTGATGATTTCAGAGCCGGCCCCAGTGTGAAGTGTCTTTTTCCTGTTGTTTATGTGTCACTTTCTCAGAAATTTGCTTTGAGTTGTGTCCTTTCGGTTCCCAGTTCTGGCTGCAGCTGTCTTCAGCCTCAGAGACTGGGCTCGGCTGTGGCCCTTGGCACATCTCATGGCTTCTTTAAGCAATCTTCTGGCTTCTTTAATCGATGAGGACCTTTTGAGAATTGCCTGTTGAGTACACTCTGTAAATAGCGCTGACAACAGGAGATTGGGAATGTGTGGCTTAATCAATGGGGTGTTAATTGGCTCAAGGCTCTCAGCTTGACAGGGGAATGTGGCAGAGCAGCTCCCAGCGTCCAATGCTAGCCCTGTCCCTGGCAGTAGCCAAGTCAAGCACATGCAGAGGTCGATGGTCCCCTCTTAAGCTTCTCTGATAAATGTTTAAAATAACAAATCCATGTCTCAATTGTAAAGGGAAAAGAAACTGCAGTGTCCAGAGGTACCCAGATAGCTGTGGTGTCTATAGATGAGACTTTCTCCCCCTGTGTTCCCTCCAGTACCACAAATGACCTTGCCTAGCTCTATCCCATTACACACTGTGATAATTAAATCAGAATCACCTATCAGCCTGAGAGGCTGTGTCCCCTCATCAGCCACGGACTGCACAGTGTCACTGTGCTGCTTTAGCTCTGCCAGTGGGATCACGATGAGCCCTGGTTCCCCTATGTCCCTGTTGGTTTGTCACCGCCAGCCAGCTGCCACCCATGTGCCCAGCAGCCCTCAATAAGCTCTGCAGTAACAGGGAGCAGGATTAGGGCTGCAGCTCTTACTGCTGAAAGTTGTATTTGTTTTTAACTACATGCTTTCATGTCACTCTGATTTGATCACCCTTGTAAATATTGTACTTCCAAAAGGAGGGACTGTGGTGGGGTGTTTTTCCCATCTTGTTCTATAAGGGGTGAGAAATAAATGTTTCCAGAGCAGTTTGGCTCCCGCTGAGCAGGGGGCAGACCTCTCTTGGCTCCTCTCAGCATTTTTTGATATGAAGTGAAGAAGCTCCAATGAGCAGGGAGCTTTCCCTCAGAGGTCACCAACTGAAGGTGCAACCTTGGCTTCTGCTCTATATAGAACGCACAGCAGCACCTTGAGATGGTGACTGCATGGATTCAGTGTCATCTGGAGATGGGGACCCATGCTGAGGAAGGGAGATGAGAGCTCCTGGGTTGTGTTTGATTTTATTTGCAGTGCACTGGACCAGGTTGGCCAGGGAAGTTGTGGATGCTCCATCATCCTGGGCAGTGTCCAAGGCCAGGTTGGATGGGGCTCTGGGCAACCTGGTCTGGTGAGAGGTGTCGCTGCTCGTGACGGGGGGTTGGGACTGGGGAAGCTCTGAGCTCCCTCCCAACCTAAACCACTCCATGATTTCTTTTTGTTTTCCCTGATCCCAGTTTGTTTCCACACACCGACAATTGAGTGGTCCTGTAAAACCACAAAGAGTAGAAGCCCCAGAGGGCATTCTAAATGCATTCAGTACCCTGTGGGCTACAATATTTTCATTAATTCATTAACTCACTCCCTTCCTGAGGTCATTAATCCCCTTTGTCTGACCCAACCTTCGATGGTCTCAGTGCTGTGCAGTAGCTGTCAGCCTTGTGTTCCTCACGCCGGGACTGAAGATCCCTTCTAACGGCTCTACTCAAGTGTCCAGGAAAATGTTTTGAACTATTTCTTTCCCTCACGTGTAGATTTGATGTAACGGAGTCCGTGCTCTGCACGGTAGTGATCCAGCTCCTCACAGGAACTCTCGGGCCCCAGTTCTGGAACTACACGGTAAAGCAGAGTGGTGATGCTGCCTGGCAAGCAACGGCACCGACTCAGCAGAGGCAGCCGCTCTGTCATGCACATGGGAACGGGACTCAACCAGGGCACTATGAATGGGCAGCAAAAATCAGATCAAACTGGAAATGCTTATTTCAAAAGCATCATGTTTGACCTGAAAACAAAGCAGAAATCTGCTGCCTGCTGACAGAAAAAAATCACTCAAAATGTTTGAGTTTTTGTTTTGTCACAGTTCTGGCTTCACCTAGACAATAACCTGGGCTGTGGAAGCAGCTCTGGAAGAGCTGGGTGTAGAATAATTTGGTTGGAACTGCTTTTTCACATTGTCAAATGCATTTTGTTTGTTGCTGTTTAGCCTTTCCACCAGAAAATAAACCCAGAATTGCTTGGCTGGTTGAGGGAACTGGGCACTCGGGAGGTGACAGTCACCAGTTACAGGTTCCAAGCACTGGGTTTGGATTGTTCCTCTTCATCCATGTGGTTGAATCGCTGAACTCTGCCGGTAGCTTCATCATTAATAACTTCATTTCCTGGTCATCTTCATTTTCAAATGGCTTTTCCTGATGTCTGTGCTAAATATATCCTCCTTCACACTGGGTTACTGCTACAGAGACAGGACTTTCTCTTCCTTGTTTTAGCCTTTTTAGTTTAGTGGCTGTTGTGGGGTGGTTTTTATCCCCTCAATTAAATGGTTTTGTTAAAAGTGAGTAAGGTAAGTTCCTTGAAACTTCTCACTGGGTTATAAACCTAGAGTTTCCCTTGAAATAGTCTCAAAATGAAGACTGTTTTTTCAAGAGCCTCCTTAGATCTGAAGAGATGATGAAGAGAGTGGAACATCTCCCTGATGAGGAAAGGTTGAGGGAGATGGGTCTCTTGAGCTTGGAGGAAAGGAGACTGAGGGGTGATCCCTTTAATGTTGATAAAAATGGAAAGAGTGGATGGCAGGAGGATGGAGCCAGCCTCTGCTCAGTGGCACCCAATGATAGGACAAAGGGCAACGGGGGTGAGCTGGTACAGAGGAGGTTTCACATCAATCTGAGAAAGAACTTCTTTCCAGGGAGGGCGACAGAGCATTGGAAGGGGCTGCCCAGGGGGGTTGTGGAGTCTCCTTCTCTGGAGACCTTTAGAGTCATAGAATCATTAGGGATTGGAAGGCACCTCGAAAGATCATTTGGTCCAATCCACCTTTAAAACCCACCTGGCCATGTTCCTGTGTGAGTGGATCTAGGGGATCCTGCTTTGGCGGTGGGATTGGATTGGATGATCTTTTGAGGTGCCTTCCAATCCCTGATGTTCTGCGATGTGTCGGTGCTCTGTTTTCACAACCTTTATCAAGTTTGTGCTGGTTTTGCAGGGGTTTTCAGCACAGCCTCTGCTTTCCTGAGGCTACCAGGAAGAGTCTTTTCTTTCTCAGGTCTGCTTTAGGTCCAGCAGCATCACAAGTCCAGTAAATGGTGGTCACTTGCGTGATGCTGTGAGGCCAGCGGCGGCCGGGGGTGCTCTGCAGACAGTCAGATGATTTTAAATACTTTGTTGACAGACTCTGAAAGGCTGGAAATAGCGTCAGGAAATGGTATCGGAGCGAGCAGCAACTCGAGGGAAGGAAGAGTTGAATCAAAATGTTAGTCCGACACGATAGCAGCGTTAATGACTCCGAGAAGTCACTTAAGGGTGGGGGAAAAAAAAACCCCTACAAAAAATAATAATCCCTTGGTTCCAAAACATTTGGAGAGTTGCGAAGTCACCCACTGCAGTGAGGTGGGGTGAGAGGAAGGAACTCGAGTTCTGCAATGAAAGTGAATTACTGAAGTGCAGAAGGACAGGCTGCTGAGGAGTGAGGACAGAGGGAGAAGCAGTTCCGATTCTTCACCCAGGTGACCTGGAGCTGATGGAGGGGCACTGCAGACCCCAGCTATGATCTCATCCTTCAGAAGGAAACCTTTGCAGTTCAAGAAGAACCTTGTTGCCCAAATTGTGGGGTGGTTGGTAGGAGCTGTGTGTGAAGCAGCTGAGCCAGACAGGGCTCCAATAACACTGTGTTTGCCTGTGACTAGTCACAGAATCACAGACTGGGTTGGAAGGGACCTGAAGCTCATCCATTTCAAACTCTGTGCCATGAGTGGGGACACCTCGTACCAACTTGTCCCTTTGTACAGACCACTTCAGCCAGTTCTCAACCCACTTAATTATGGATTAGACTTCATTTTCTGCTTACATTCCCACCGTGTAGTTCCAGATGCCTTCCGACACCTTTCTTTTCAGCGTTAGCTAGCAAAGACGCTGCTGCTTGAAGTCACTCTCCCAGCTCACACACAGCATCGTGTTTGTTTTTCAGTTTGAGGTCTCAGTGCAGATTGTTATCTCAGAGTTGCACCGTCTGGGAGATGGTTAAGCTGCAAGAACCACCTAGTTCTGTTTTATAGCTGTTTATTTCTCTCCCATCTGATAGCTGCTTCGTGTGACAGATGTTTGTAGTGGGAATATAGTCCTCTCCTGAAAATCCGACATGATCTGGCAGAATGGGATGTGAGTAGCTACTTGCAGGGCAGATTAACCTTGTCGTTGCCTGGGTTGGGCTGTGATTCATTGAGGAGGGGAGAAAATCCTTATATTGTTGATGAAACTTGCTTTTGCCTGTGGTCTGTAGAGAAATTAGTTCAAAGAACAGAGAGGCTTTAAAAACAATAGGAGAAAAAAAAGCCACCTAGATGTGGGAAATCAAGTTAAACCAGGTTGGCTCTGACTCGTGGTGTCAATGTGCAGAATTCTGAAGAGCTTCAGCCTGGCCTCCCTCTCCCCACAGGTCCGTAGCGTCACCCCTCAGCACCTCAACTGGTGGAGCGGGGCTGTGGTTTGTTGTTTTCCACCTCACGTCAAGGTGTTTGTTCAAAGCCCAGAGTTGGGCAGTTTATACAAGTTTAGCTCAAGAGGAACCACAAATGAAAGTGTTTGAGATGATTGAATCTGGAAAAATCAGATTGAGTCTGAAGAGTCAGGCTTTTATAGGAAACACACTAAAATGTCAGTGTTTCTAACATTCTTCTAGGTCAGGAAGCAGAAGTTTGAGACTGAGTGAGTGACCTGCATTCAGGTTGGCAGGACACAGGGATGAGGGGCAATGGCTTCACGTTAGAGAAGTGCAGATTGACATGGGATGTCAGGCAGAGGTTCTTTAGTGGGAGGGGGTTGAACTGTGCAACAGGTTGCCCAGATAGAGAGTTGAGGCCCCATTCGTAGAGATATTCAAGGAGAGGCTGAACAAAGCTCTAGGCAACTTGATCTGGTTAAGGATGTCCCTGCTCACTGCAGAGGAGTTGGACTGGGTGGCCTCTGGAGGTCCCTTTGGACCTGGGACAGTCTATGCTTCAGCCTGCAGAGAACTGGGATCTGCCACAGCCTTCCTGCAAGGGCTGCAAACCTCTGGAAGCTCCATGGATGTTCTGCTGCCCCAGGAATTCAGGCAGAGAGGGAGTGAAGACTGAAAGGTCCCTGAAATACAACACTGGTGCCTCCCTGACTTTGTCAGAGCAAATCCACTTGGCTGTTGCTCCTCGGAGCCTTCAGCTCACAGAGGTGCCTGCTGCAGTGCTGACATTGTTTGACCTAGTCCCTGCTTCTCCTCCTGAGCTCCGCAGAGCTGCTGTTTGTTATTCTTTGCTAACATCACTCTGCTGCAGAACCAGTGTTTCTCAGGGTCAGGCTCAGTGCTTTTCCCAGCCTTGCAGATAGATCTCCGGTCTGGGTGTTTTTAGCTCATTAAACTGTTGAGTCTGTTCTTTGTCGCTTTGTTTTTGGGGGCTGCTCTTTGTTCCCTGCTTTTTTGCTGGGCTCTTCCTGCTGATCTTCCAAACTCCTTTCGGAGTCCTCTGTTTCCTGGAAGATGAAAAAGCCCCTGGTTTATTTGAAGAAGGGATTGTTGGCTCTTTGTGTCTGCGGAGGAACCGCTCCGCTAACTTCACGTCCATCCCCTGCGGCGTGGGGACGTCCTGGGGGAAGCACTTTGTCTTGGTCTCTCTATTTCAGAGGTGCAGGGATCTGCCACACGTCCTACACCCGGTCTCAGCCTCATCCCAGCAACATAAACTGTTTGGGCAATGCTGACGTGACCTCATTTGTCAGGAAACATCAGGCAAAGACCCCTGTCAGGTTAGGGGAAGTGTGGCTCCAGCCGAGGCTGAAAACATCCCCCTTAAGAGCTGTGAGAAACCTGCAGAGTTCCTGCTGCTGGCTCTTAGCATTTAGGTCTCTCCTTAGGATGTTCCCTGTAGCACTAGAACAAGTCAGTAAGTCCAAACACCAGGAGAAAAGAGTCAGACTTTGAGCTGGGCTCTGTCCTTTCTTGCTTGGAAATGGTTTTGTTTCGCTACCAGTCTGCTGATGATACGGCTGCTGGTTGTGAGCAGTGGTTCACTGGTGGGGTTGGGGTCAGCAGCACCAAAGACCTTTCCCTTGGGGTTTCCCCAGTGTCCTTGTGGTACCCATATCTTTTCACTGAAGCTCAAGAGTTTTCCTGCTGTTAGTCCTCTGCTCTGGTTTGAGGCTTTGCTAGATGTTACTACAGGAAGAGGCACTTGTCTGTGCAATGGAATTTCATGTGGGGAAAACAAAATGGCAGGGCTATTTATGGGATCTGTGAGCGGGACTGTTATCACCCTGCTTCGCAAATCATTTCCCTGGCTGCTGAGGTGAACTATATCTGCGTTTCCTCAGAAGGGCAGCGGTGGGGGACGGAAGGGCTGTGGTCAGGCTATACTTGAGCAGAGAAAAGCACTTTCCCTGCAGCCTTGTTTTAGCTTCGTCATTTTATTAGGGGCCCTGCCCAGTTCTACCCCAGTTTAAAACCAGTGCAGTGATGGAGGCAGTTTATAGGTCTTTTTCTTATTGGCACATTTAATCTTGAAACGATTCAGTGTGAGTTAATCATTACACCAGAGGAATGCATGACCCTTCTGTGGGCAGGTTGGGCCCTGTGGTACCCCTGCTCAGGGTCTTTCTGGACAAAACCTCTGCTGTTCTGTTCCCTAACCACATTCTTCACGTTTAAGGGCTGTTTGCTGGCAGCAGCTCATAGGTGTCACATTCAGAACCCTGGGCTCATTCCCTTTTGTTGCTCCCCTATCTGGGTTGGTAGCTGCACCGTCACTTTGACTCAGCACAGGCTGTTCAGCTGCCAGAAAGGTGGTGAAGACCTTCCACTGTCCTCTCCTCTGCTGCATCATTCATGAGGCAGCACAGAACGGCCAGGGGAAGCTGAGATGCTGGAAACTGGGACAGGAACTCTGTCTTTATCTTTTGATTGGGTCACTTTAGCAAAGCCAGTGCCCTGCTTCAGTTGCTGTGCGACTGCGATGCTGGCATAGAAGAGAAAGTGGGTTTGGGGGGAGAAAGTGGGTGGGTTTTAGAGAAGCTGGGGTGCCTTTATTCTGCTCTCAAGGAGCGAGAAACTTCTTCCTAGAAAGGGCCCTCAGGCCTTGGAACAGGCTGCCCAAGGAGGGAGTTGAATTGCCATCCCTGGCCGTGTTTCACAGTCATAGAGGTCTGAAGCTCAGCGACAGAGTTTAGTGGTGGGTTGAGACAGGTGGGTTCAGGGTTGGGCTGGATGAGCTTGAAGGTCTTTTCCAGATTCTGTGATTCTATGACTCCCATTCAGCAGCACCATGGATTGTGTCCCATTTATGATCATTTAGAATGGAAGTTGGACTCACAAAGGAACTGTTGTGGTCCCTTTTGGGGTCTGGCTATGAGGAGCTGCTCCTCAGGGTTCCCATAGCCTCTGATTTCTGTGCAGTGGCTGTTTAACATCCTGGAAGAATAAGACTATTAAAAAAAAATCTCTGGATTATTCCAGAGTCAGACATGGACTCTGCTGGAGTTGGGCTTGTCCTGTATTGTCATCCCGGGGTGGTTTTAACTGCCTGACAGGAAGGTATAGAGAGGTTGGTCTCTTCTCACAAGAAACAAGGGACAGGACCAGAGGAAATGGCCTCAGGCTGCCCCAGAGGAAGTTGAGGTTGGCCCTGAGGAAAAGCTTCTCCCTGGAAAGGGCCCTCAGGCCTCGGAAGGGGCTGCTCCGGGAGGGAGTTGAATCGCCATCCCTGGGTGTGTTTCACAGTGGTGGAGATGTGGAGATCTGGAGCTCAGGGACAGGTTTTAGCAGTGGGATGGGACAGCTGGGGTAATGGTTTGACTCAGTGATCGTGGAGGTCTTTTCCAACCTAAATAATTCTGTGACTCTAGGATGTCCCCATCCTCAGCATGAAGAACTTGGCCTTTATAGTTTAGGAGTTCAGTATCTCCTCAGTTGGCCTCTTTGTCGTTTGTCTTAAGGAGCCTCATGGTGTTCAGGTTCTTCTCTCTCTGTGTAGAATTGAAGTTACCACTCACATTTGTTTTGTGACAGGAGATTCTCAGAACAAACCAGGGAGGAGGTTTCAACCAAATATCCTTGGACTCCTCTGCTGAACCTTCCCAGCTGCCTGAGGCCATTTTTGAGTTGGGATGGGCAGAGCCACCAAAGCAAAGGTGGTTGGGTACCGTGTCTGTGTACAGCAGACGTGGTTGCTGCTTCCAGGGATCGGTTTGAGCTCCCAGGCTGATGAAAGTCTTTGTCTTTCAGCATACCCTGTCTATCTGAGTGAGTTTCTTTTGAAGTCTACAACCTTAGTTTATTTTACTGCTGCCAAGAAAAACCTGGCTTAGTGTCCAAGCAAAGCTCTAACCTTGAGTTCCCTACAGTCATTATTAGTCACCATTTCCGTGAGCTTTATAATCTTTACCAATTGCTTTATAATCTTTTAGGTCATTAACAGCACTCAAACATTCCTGTTTAACCTGCTCGGCTTCACGGAGCTGCTCCAGCCCTTCCTCCCTCCCTCGGAAACGCTGAGAACACCGGTCTGTGCTGACTCCAGAAGCGGGGAGGAAGCAATTTGCATTTAATCAGATGTTCTGTATTTCACTGCTCTTGCAGGGCTGAACATTTTGCTTTCTCTTGCCAGGTGCCTCAATGGTTTTACTTGTTCGGGTGAGGACTCCAAATTGGGATTTTTAGAAGGGCTTTAGGTTTTTTTCTTCTTTGGGGAAATGGCATTTTTTCCCCACGCCCATTGTGATTGCTTTGTGGAACTGTTGTTGTGCAGATCAGAAGAGCAGAGGATCCCTGGGGCTACTCTTTGTGTTATCTCATACTGGGATACAAAAATGCACCTCTGCTGGGATAGAGCTTGCTGTAATGAGAAGGAAATATTCAAACCCATCTAAAGGAAATTGTTGCCTCCTCGAAATCACTTCTCTACATTTGCCCCCAACAACTGTAGCTAAACTTTCACATTTTGTTGAAGACAAGGGCTGGTTCTTGGTTCTTGCTGCTCTCCTGTTGTCTTTATCCTTTACTCTTCCCTCTGCTGCTTATTTACTTTACCAGGGAAGGGGATGGGTGCCTCCTGGGCCATTTGCCAGCTGTCAGCTGAGCCCCCACTCACTCTGTTCTTTGCTCCATAGGTCATAGCTGTCTTGGTCAATGGGAAGAGGCAGTAGGGCGGTGGATGGTTACAACCTGATCAGAACAGCAGCCCCAGCTAGAGAATCCAGAGTAAGATAATGTCCTAGGACTTGAAGGGAAGCTACCAAGAAGATGGAGTCTCCATTTTCATAAGGGGTCACATAGAAAATACAAGGGGTGGTGGGTACAAGTTGTTCCTGGGGAGACTGAGATTGGATTCCAGAGGAAACTTTTTTACTGTGAGAGCAATCAGACCCTGGAATGGTCTTCCAAGGGAGGTGGTGGATTCTGCAGCTACAGACAGTTGTAAGGTTCAGCCTGACAGTGTGCTGGGCCACCTCATTGAAACTGGATTTCTTTAGCTTAAAGGGTTGGACTGGCTGATCCTTGAGGTCCCTTCCAACGTGGGATACTGTGAAGAAGTGGTGAGGATCTTAAATGTCTTTTCCAACCTAAAACATTCTGGGATGCTGTGACTGAAGGGCACATCCCATTGTTCTCCTGCATTTTTGTGCTCTGGGTGATGATCTGCACCCAGGGGAATTGGGTGCCGCCCCATCATTATCCCTTTAGTGAATTGATGGACTGCNCTGAAGGGCACATCCCATTGTTCTCCTGCATTTTTGCGCTCTGGGTGATGTTCTGCACCCAGGGGAACTGGGTGCACAATGGACTGTTGGAGCACAAAGAGATTTGGGTCAGACTGGAGATGCTCAGATGAGAGGATCCGCTCCAAACTTGGAGCAGAGGCTATGCAGAAAACCTAGTGGCTCATTGATCTTACACAGATGGGTTTATAGAGACTCAGGCAAAAAAACCCCACCCCAAACCCTGAACGGTTGTTCCCTGGTGCCTGTGCAGTTGGTAGTATTGATGTTGCTCCACAAATACCTGTGATGAGGGTGGAGCCAGGTGGAGGTCAGTCTCTTCTCTCCAAGAACACGAGACAGGACAAGAGGAAACAGCCTCAGGTTGCCCCAGGGGAGGTTGATATTGGGCATTAGGAAGACATTTCTTCCCTGTAAGGATTGTTGGATGCTGGCCCAGGCTGCCCAGGGCAGTGGGGGAGTCCCTGGGTCTGGAGGGGTTGTGGAGCTGTGGGGTGAGGGCCAGGTGTCAGTGGGGCCCTGGCAGTGCTGGGGGAGCGGTTGGACTTGAGGACCTTAAAGACTTTTTCCACCCCAAACGCTTCTGTGACTCGAACAGCAGAGCACTTGTTCACACAAGCAACTTGGAGTCACTCAGGAGACGAGGAATGTGCCCTAACTGTGTCAGACCAACTCCAAGGACTACTCTGGACACAGCACCACAGTGTGGGGGACAGTACTGAGCACCCTCACACAACCCAGCAGGTCCCTCCTCTTTGCATTTCACTGGGGGTTTTTCTTCACTTCTCTCTCTGGAACTGATTTGTGCAGCCACTTCTCCCTCTCTCCAACTCCAGGACTTTTGGATGCTCCTTAAAAGGAAGCCTTAGCCTCAGCCTTTACTCTGAGCCTGATGCTGCTGCAGAGCACAGCGGTGGGGCTGGAACCAGCAGTGGTTCCTCATTCAGGGTGCTGGGTTGTGTAGTCCTGAGCAGTGCAGCTCATCGAACCTTCCACATCTGCACCACTCTTTGGGGATTTGTATTTCCTATTCAGAAAGTGTGTTTGTATTAAAAAATAAGGCAGGGGTTACAATAGGGATTAAAATACCTCTTCTCTATTTTATCACCTGAAATACATGGAATAAATGCCTTTTTTTTTCTATTTTCTGGTGGAAAGGGTTAAAACTGGATATTCATTTCTGGAAAAGCAGAATCCCAGCCCTTCTCTTGGACAAGAGGAGGTTTCACTGTGCTGTGAAATCAAACAGAAAGTCGAGCTCAGTGTGGCTCTGGATTCTAACAGGAAAACAACCCCCTGTTTAACTGGTTTCTATTTGATTGAACACGTTTTACCTTATTTTGCTGAGGTTATTGGAGTTTCCTCACCGTGCCTGACAGAGCAGAGCTGCCGCGCTTGCCAATAATTACTGACCTCAAATTGCTTTAAATAATTGTGCTTCTTTTTGTTTTTCTCCTTGGCTTTTTGTACCTAATCAGCATTGATGTGACTGAAGTACAAATCTTCATAATAATCATGCACTTACTGGCAGTGATTGGAGGACCACCTTTTTGGCAATCCCTGGTAATTCTGTTCGTATATTTTCTCCTTTTGATCATAATCCTGCAGGCTCCTGCAAGAACCACTGCTGTATGGTGGCCCGGGTTGAGGTGTGAGGGGATTAAATCGAGCTGGTAGTGTGTCTTGGGTTTGCAGGCAGTGAGCTGTCAGACGCTGCTCTAAAGGAAGAGCATGATCCCAGTAACAGGCTTCCTGGAGAGGTGGTGGAGGCCCCATCCCTGGAGCCATCCAAGGTCAGGCTGGATCGGGCTCTGGGCAACAAGGTCTGGTGAGTGATGGCCCTGCTTGGTGCAGGGGGGTTGGACTGGATGCCTTTTGGAAGTCCCTTCCAACTGAACGTATTCTGTGAACTTCATGTGACAAACTCCATCAGCAATGGAGGATCGATTGAGTCGAGAGTGTGAGGGAAACATTTTGGTAGCTGTCAGCAGAGAATTTGGCCTGACTTGCAAATAATTTGGCGAGGTTGTGGCTGACAGCTCTGATCTCTGGGGAGGGGGGAGAAAAATAATTGCTATTTTTAAAAACTAAGCTCCCCCTGATGAGGCAAACTGGCTGCCCCAGGCTGCAAATAGATCCTGCAGATGGTACAGAGGCTCTCCAGGCTGTGTCAGTGTGTGGACTGGCATAAGCTGACTTCATGTTACTGAAGCCACATTGGGCTGTTGGGCTGGAATCATCCAGAGAAGAGAGTGCTTGTGCTGCTATAGAAATAAAAAGAATAGATTTAGTGACAATAAGATCCAAAACATCAATTTCCTTGGAGGGTTTCCTTCCTCAGTATTGCCAACTCGATACCTGGAGTTCTGTAGGGGAACAAGGAAGTTTTGATTTGCAGTAAAACCAAGAGATGGTCAAAAAAATCACTGAATTGCCAACAAATCACTGAGTTCCTAATCCGCTTCTTAGAATGAGAGAAATGAACCCGCTAACGTTGTGGGGAAGATCCAAAACGAGGGGCTAACCCCAGCTACCCCAGTTTTGCTGCGTGTGCTTTCAGCCTCCCAAACCCCAACCCCATTGCTCCTTAATTAGTGATGTTAATTGCAAATGATGTGAATGGTAACAATGCAAACTACAAAGCAAATCCCATCTGAGGAGGAGGAGTGTGGACACTACCAATTCTGAACGAAACAAGGCCACAAGTCAACTTTGGGTGCCAGAGCCTTCCAGAGACGTCAGTGTGGCCAGCATCCCCCTGTGGTTACTATTCTGCATCACAAATAGGGATTTCCCAAGTAATCATTTCTATTTCTTTGTTTCTTTTATAAATAAAGGAGGAAAAAAGCTGCCACAGCAACCTCTGGCCCAATTTGGTGCAAGGTCCTGTGGTCCCTTCTAACCCTGACTGACTCTATGACTTGGTCTAGGTGATCCTGCTGTGGCAGGGGGATTGGACTAGGTGATCTTTTGAGGTCCCTTCCAATCCCTAATAATTCTATGATTCTGTGTGAGCTGAGAAGTCATTCTCTTGTGCTATCAAAGAACTTAAATAAAGAACCCCCTAAACAGCCTATTAAATGACTATTAAATAACCATTAAATAACTATTCAGTAACCTATTAAATAACTAAATACCTGTGAAATAACTAATTTCAGCAAAATAACAGAAGTTCTGGATTGTGGCAGCATTTGGCCCCATCAGCTCCTGAAAGATGAAACTCTTGGGGTCTGATGTTGGATTAACTGTTTCTCCAGAGAACAAACCCCAGAGGGTTTCCGGTGACAACAAGGGATTTTTCCGTTGTTATTGAACTCGGGAGTTTTCTGTAGAGATCAATGTCATTTAGTACTTGCAGAGCAAAATGCATTAGCCCCTCCTTCCCTCACCCTCCTCCCCAGTCCTTTAATTCCTTATCTGACTCTAAAATTGGTGGTTTGATTTGGTTCTGACTGCTGGGGGGGTAAAATGAATGGACTGTGGTTTGATTCTGTCTGCTGGGGGGTAAAATTAACGGGCTGAGCCAGCGTTGTCCACTCAAACAATCCACTTTCTCATGCCAAAAGCCAGTGGATCCCCCTGTGCCCAGAGCAGAGCTGTGGATTGGGTCTGGTTGGTGCTTCCACAAGCTCTTTCTCTCCACCAAGCCCTGTGTAGCTGGGCTGGTTCTGTTCTCTCTATCATTTCTCTTTAAAGCTGTTTGGAGCTGCTCTGCAAAGCTCCTGCAGCTCAGGAGCTTCTGGTGAACAGTGAGTGCAGCTGCTGCAGAGATGTGCTCACGGAAAACGTGAGTGAAGGCAGCTCAAGTGCAGTGTGGTTGATGCTTTCACAGGAGAGGTGGGTGTTTTTGCTATTAGAAGTGAGAAAAGTGCTGCAATGGCTTGATTTTCATTCCACGTGGGATCACTAAACACACCAGCCCCTCCTGGCTCCAGACCAGCTTGGCTTTAGCCCTGCTGTGAGTTGTTGTGCCTCGTGCAGATGTGCCGTGTACATCCCTACAGCTCCGAGCCGCGGGTGGGATACAGCCCTGGGAGAGGAACTACTGGAACACTAGGAGCTGTGACCGGGAGCTGGCCAAGAAGGGTCTCAGGAGGGGCTGCCTCTGTCCTCTCATGCATGGGCAGTCTCCTGTAGCCTCTCGCTGCTGCTTCCCTGAGCCCTCAGCTCTGCTCTTTCCCTGACTCTTTCCTTGTTTTATTTTCCTGTGTTTTTTTATAAATCCCAGTTCCTGCTGCACAAAATCTGGCGTCAAGTCTGGAAGCCTGACATCAGTTTTCTGCCAAATGATTCTGGACTTTGTTTAACGGAGGCCCTGGCAAGGACCCATTAATCTGCTCTGTGCCCCTGCCTGTCGTGTTTAGGGACACAGTGGGGTTTTCCCAGGCAGGACTCGCGGTGTTCCCTGCCCCAGAAAGCTGTGCCCAGCAGCTCTGTGCACCACAGCCTTTCCCCCGCAGAATCACACCATGGTTGAGGCTGGAAAAGCCCTCTGAGCTCATCCTGTCCAGCCCGTGACCTGACATCGCCCCATCAGCTGGACCAGCTGCCCAGGACCGACGAGAGGACTGACCAGACCTGCAGAGGTCTGGTTTGTGACACTTCTCTGCATTACCAACGCGGCCTCATGGCATCCCACCAGCATTTGACCACCAGTGGAACCCACAGAGGTCACAGTGCTTGGGGTGGGCTGCTGGACCACCAGACCATGATGTCCTAGGACTCACCATGTAGAGTCCTCTTGTTGAAAAAGCCAGTGCAGCTCCCTCCTTCCCTTTGGTTCTCTTTCTCTTTTGCTGCCTTGGCTGCTTCCAGCATTTGGCCTGACTGCTCCCATTTTCTGTGTGAAGCAGGCGCTGCCTTTTCACAGACCCTTTTCACAGACCCTTTTCACAGACCCTTTTCACAGACCCCTCTGTCTGCCCTCTGCCAGATTCCTCTCCGTGGCTTCGTTTCCTCTTCATTACTTGTGCCAGCTAAGGGGAGCCTCGCTGTCAGTGGTGGAAGGAGTGTTGATAAAGCATGACTGGCCAAACTGAGTGCTCTAACAGTGTGGGCTCATCCTGCTGCCTTTCCTAAGCATTGTTTTACTGGTGACAACCAGCTGAACAGGAGACAGCAGGGTGCCCAGGTGGCCAAGAGACCAGTGGCATCCTGGCTTGGATCAGCAATAGTGTGGCCAGCAGGGCTAGGGATCTCATTCTCCTGTACTGGGCACTGAGGAGGCCTCCCTTTAAGTACTGGGGGCACTGCTGGGCCCCTCACTTCAAGAAAGAGATTGAAGGGCTGGAGTGGGTCCAGAGGACCAGTGAGTCTGGGGAAGAGACTGGAGGGAGAGGATGATGAGGAGAGGCTGAGGCAGCTGGGGGTGTTTAGCCTGGAGGAGACTCAGGGAGGACCTTCTCCCTGTATATGGCTTCCTGAAGGGTCTTTGTAATCATGTTGGGGTTGGGCTCTCTCCCGGGCAACTAGCACCAGGACAAGAGGGCAGGGCCTGAAGCTGCCAGGGAAGGGTTGGGTTGGATGTTAGGAAGCCCTTCCTCAGGGAAAGGGTGACCAGAGCCTGGACTGGTCTGCCCAGGGCAGTGGTGGAGTCTCCATCCCTGGAGGTGCTGAAAGCCAGCCTGGCTGTGGCTCTTAGTGCCCTGGTGTGGCTGCTGGGGTGACGTTAGGTCCTGGGCTGGGCTGGCTGAGCTCAGAGGGCTTTTCCAGCCTCAGTGATTCTGTGACTCTGTGATTCTGTTCTCAGAGATGCTGGAAGTCGTCAGGAGTTCATGGGGTGTTTTCTTCCTGTGTGGTTGGGAAATACCAGTTTTAATGTCTTTTGACTCCTGTTTGAAGCTCCCCATTGTTTTCTTCCTGTGGAAGAGCAGATTCACCCCCTCCCTTAAGTACCGAAGGATGTTGGTGAAGCACAGGGCAGCCCAGGGATCTTCATTGCTCAGACTGAGCAGAGAGAGACCTTCCCAAGCCCCTGCCCTGTAATGAGTGATTCCAGTTGGCACTGCAGGTCAGGGCAGTAGGTGCCTTTTATTGTCACTATTCTTGAAGACTTAAATACAGTATTTAAAACCTTTCTGGAAAGGTTTTATTGACTTAGAGCAGCCTGAGTGAGGGAGAGAGATGGTCAAGTGCCATGAGGCTGTGCTGGCTGGCCAGCAGCCCATAGGGCAGTGATTTGGGGAGGCTTTGGGGAGGCTCTGGCTCGTGGGCTGCCCAAGAGGAAGGCTGGAAGAGTCATAAGAGGTAAAGAATCTTCTTGTTGTTCTCTGGGAGGACTGAGGGGTTGGAGTTATGGATGACCATAGAAAACAGAGAGTATTGACCTGTTGGAAGCTACACTGGGAGGGTAACTGGAGTAAACCAGAAACAACCTGACCTTGTTCAGGCTGCCCCGTGGAGCTGGGCTTCTCACTGCTGCAAAGCCAAGTGTGTTTGTTTGGTTGAGTGACGTGGATTTGGTTCCTGAATTAAGAGCCCATGAAGATAGGACCAGAGGAACCGGCCTCAAGTTGTCCCAGGGGAAGTTCAGGTTGGATACTAGGAAGAGTTTCTTCCCCTGAAGGGTTGTTAGATGATGGCCCAGGCTGCCCAGGGCATGGGGGGGAGTCTCTGTGTCTGGGTGGGTTGTGGAGCTGTGGCGTGAAGGACAAGGGTCAGTGGGGTTCTGGCAGTGCTGGGGGAGCTGTTGGGCTGGAGGAGCTTGAAGGCCTCCTCCAACCTAGACAAGTCTGTGGTTCTGTAAGATGTTTAGCAGTTGTGCAGGTGAAGTTGGGAAGGTTTAGGTGGTTCTCTCTAAACATTCCCTCCCGTATTTCCTGAGGGGGTTCTACTCCTTTGCTTGTGGTTTCTCCTGTCCTGCTCAACATAACCACCATTAATCACCCAGCAAAGCCAGTGCCCTGTCCTGCGTTCAGAGCTGCCTGTGCTCAGTTTTAGAACCATAGAACAATTTGGGCTGGAAGAGACCTTCAAGATCATCAGGTCAAACCTTTTCCCAGTCCTATGAGCACCACTAAACCTGTGCCCCAGTGCAACAGCTACCCTTCAACACCTCCAGGAATGGTGACCCAACACCCTCCCTGGGCAGCTGTTCCAGTGCCTGACAGCCCTTTCAGGAAAGAAATTCCTCTTGACATCCAACCTGAACCTCTTCTGGTGCAGCTTAAGTCCTTTTCCCCTTGTTCTATCATTGGCCACGAGGGAGAACAGACTGATCCCTGCCTCTCTACACCCTCCTTTCAAGTAGTTGTAAAGAGGGATAAGGTCTCCCCTCAATCTCTTCTTCTCCAGGCTGAACAGCCCCAGCCATTTCCTCACATAACACCTGTTCCAAACCCTTTACTGGCTTGGTAGCTGCCTCTGTCCCCTCTCCAGTCATTCAGTGTCCTTCTGGTAGAGATGTGGCCTCACCAAACTGAAGTAGAAGGAAATGATCCCCTCTGTGCTCCTGCTGGCAACACAATTCCTGATCCAGGCCAGTTTTCACTTGTCACAACCTCACCATTTGCTCTCCTGGAGTCACTGGCTTTGGGGTGACACTTGTCTGATCTCTGTTCGCTTCCCTTAAGCTCACATCCAGTTTCTTAAGGGAATTAATTTCATCTTCTGCACTGACTCTTGCTTTGCCCAGTTGGATCTGGACTGTGAGTTCTGCTTCCAGCTTCAGGAAAGGAGTCAATGTGTTTCTCTTCCGTGGGAGAGTTTTCCAGCCAGCTCTTGGGTTCTGTCCCCTCCTCTGCTTCTGGTGGCCCTGTGCAGGTGTTTGAGGATAGGTCTGGCTTTGTGTGGGGAGCTTGATGGAAGGGCCAGTGGAAGAACACGTAGTCCTCTGTGCCTCATGGAAATGCGAAGCTCTGCCTAGCTGAGGCAGAAGAGCAAACGCACTGTGGGAAAGTGGAGTGTTTGAGTGCCCCACAGGCCCAGTGTTAGTCTGTGTGTGCAAAGTTTAACTTCTTGTCTCTCTCCCATTAAGATCCCAATACTGAATATTCAGGTGAAAATATTCCCGGCTCTCTGTACTGTGGCAGGGACCATTTTCTCCTGTACAAACTACTTTGGTGTCATCTTCACGGGAGGAGTCGGCAAAAATGGATCCACTATAGCAGTAAGTACCTGCTTCTGCTCTTCCTCGTCAGCCCTGTCTGTAGTTTTCATTTCACAAACGCTCTACGTGTGTTTTCCACCCAGTTCTTTGCTGCCTTGGCAAAACCAAGGTAATGGTGTCTGTGGAAGGAGAGAAGCTTTAGGAATGGAGTGTTTGAGGGTTTAAGGTGGCCAAGAAGGCCAATGGCATCCTGGCCTGGATTAGAAACTGTGTCCAGCAGAAGTAAGGAGGTGATTGTCCGTCTGTAGTCAGCACTGGTGAGTACTGGGTCCAGTTTGGGGCACATCAGTACAAGGGAGACATAGAGGTGCTGGAGCGAGTGCAGAGGAGGGCAACAAAGCTGGGGAAGGGCCTGGAGAATAAATCTGAGGAGAGATGGAGAGAGTTGGGGCTGTTTAGTTTGAGGAAGAGGAGGCTGAGGGGAGACCTCATCCCTCTGTACAACAGTCTGAAAGGACATTGCAGAGCTGTAGGTGCTGGTCTCTTCTCACAGGTAATTAACAACAGAAGCAGAGAGAAGGGCTTCAAGCTCCAACAGGGGAGGGTTAGACTGGACATCAGGAAAAAATTCTTCACGGAGAGAGTGGTCAGGCACTGGACTGGGCTGCCCAGGGTGATGATTGAGTCCCCATCCCTGGATGAGTTTAAAAGATGCTTAGTTGTGGTGTTGGGGGATCTCGTTTAGGGATGAACTTGTAGAGTAGGGTTGATGGTTGGACTCGATGATGCCAGGGGTCTTTTCCAAAGTGCTCCTGATACTTCGATATTGACAAAAGATCTGCACTAGGGGAAGGTACAGGGGGAGGTGTTGACATAGGGACCTTCCTTTTCACTGGTGATGGTGGTTGATTCCAGAGCAGTTCTGTCCCAGCCTAGTGATCTCGTGCTGCCTCGAAGGCTGTTGGGGGTGCACAAGAGCAGGGATAGAGGTGCTGTCCCCACTACTTCCCAACAGCATTAATCACTGCCTGTGGCACAGGTGTCAGAGCTCTGTGTTTCATGCTGCTTAAACCCTTGTTTTCTCCCCCAGTGCAAGAAGGGGTCAAGCCACACTGTGAGCTGGCACTTGCTGCTGTCCCAGCACCCTCTGTTCTTGCTAGCACCAGTGTTTTAGCTACAGACTGTGTGGCTGTTTCTCTTACTGAGATTTCTTTGCAACACACATGGTTTGTTAGCCCTAACCCTGAGCTTTGTCTCACTGCAGGGAACGAGTGTCCTGTCCCCTTTTCTTCACATTGGCTCAGTGATCGCATTGGCTGCGATGATCTACAAGAAATCGGCTGTGCAGCTTTTTGAGAGACATCCCTGTCTCTATATTCTCACTTTTGGCTTTGTATCAGCTAAGATAACAAATAAACTCGTGGTAAGTGCTCCCGAACCTTTCCCTTGTGCAACTTTCTCTAGATTTTAAAGTTCCCTGGTTGTTCCATGGACTAACCTGCAGCTCTTTGTGTAACCACAGTGATTCTCATGCTTCACTGACTTTCAGAGCCTTGGTTCAGCAAGACCAAGTGCAGGGTCCTGCTCTGGGTCTTCACTCTCAATACAGACTGTGGGGGAGAGGTGATAGGAAGCAGCCCTGAGGAAAAGGGCTTGGGGGAGCCAGTGGATGAAAGGCTGGCCATGAGCAGACAGTGAGCACTTGCCAATTGCACCGTGGGCTGCATCAAAAGCAGAGCAGCCAGCAGATAGAGAGAGGGGATTCTGCCCCTCTGCTCTGCCTGGTGAGACCTCACCTGGAGTCCTGTGTCCAGCTCTGGAGCCCTCAGTCCAGGAAGGACAGGAACCTGATGGAGAGGGTCCAGAGGAGGCCACAAAAATGATCAGGGGGCTGGAGCCCCTCTGCTACGAGGACAGACTTAGAGAGCTGGGACTCTTCAGCCTGGAGAAGAGCAGGCTCCAGAGGGACCTGATAGCAACCTCTCAGTACCTGAAGGACCCTACAAGAAGGCTGCAGAGGGGCTGTTTACAAAGGCCTGGAGTGATAGGATGAGGGGCAATGGTTTCACATTATAGAAGGGCAGACTGAAATGAGCTGTTAGGAAGAAGTTCTTGAGCAGGAGTGGGGGTTGAACACTGGAACAGGCTGCCCAAGGAGGGATTTGAGGCCCCATTCCTGGAGATACTCAAGGGAAGACAGGACAAGGCTCTGGGCAACCTGATCTGGTTGAGGCTGTCCCTGCTCACTGCATGGGGGTTGGACTAGAGGGCCTTTGGAGGTCCCTTCCAACCTGGGTGATTCTATGATTCTGCTTGGAAGGGCAGTGCTGAATCTCAACCAGTACCCTGGTTACACAGGCAGTGCTGTACAGCCTACAGTTGCCTGAGTTCTGCTTCTCACCCTTCCCCAGCTGTTTATTCACACTTCTGCAGTGTTTTTCTGCCCATGTGTGATGGAACAGATGCAGGTGCAGGGGAGAGGAGAGTTTGGGGTGGGGAGAGAAGGTGACAGAGCTGCTGAGGTGTGGAACAGCTGTTCAGGGAGAGGAACAGCAGTTAGAATTACTGCTGGGTTTGTACTGGGGAGCAGATGGCAATGATGTGTGGAGAAGAACTCTGAACAGAGAGAAGGGGGATGGAACAAATCCCACCCCACCTCAGCTCTGTGGATCAGAGTTGGATGAAACTCACAATGGGAGACAAGTTTTCTGTACCAAAACCAGTTTACTACACAGTTACATCAACCCTTGTGCTGGTAAAAGGGGGAAGGGGGAGTAGGACAGTCCTGGGACATGGGAGAGAGCCAGGAAAAGTCCCGACCACCAGAGTGTAATCAGAGAGATCCCTGGGGGTCAGAACAAATAGATGGAGGGAGAAGAACACCAAGATCTGGCAGCTGTTTCCAGGCTCAGCTAAACCTTCCCATTTACCACTCTACTCCCGTTTTACTGTTGGTTTCTGGCAGGAGGAAGAGTCTGTGGGCTGGAAAAAGTGTTGGCTGACTGATTTTTTTCCCTGTAGTTACTTTTTTTGTTCTAATAAAAGACACTTCTGCAAACCTCCAGCTGCATGGTTGCTGCTGCTGCTCAGTGCCTGGCACAGTAACACGGTTGGAACTCTTTGAGCTTTGTGTGTTTTGGAATCACTCAGCCCCTGCCTGGCACGAGGTGGTTTTTCTTCAACTTCCCTTTTGTTTTTTATCAACATAGGTTGCTCACATGACCAAAAGCGAAATGCACTTGTACGACACCGCGTTCATCGGGCCGGCACTCTTGTTCCTGGACCAGTACTTTAACAGCTTTATCGATGAGTACATCGTCCTCTGGATTGCCCTGGTGAGTGTGGGGTGGTCCTGCTGCTGGTGAGCACAGAATCAAGGAGGCATTTAGACTGGAGAAGACCTTCAAGCCCATCCAGTCCAACCCTGAACCCAACTGTCCCAGCCCACTGCTAAACCCTGTCCCTGAGTTCCAGATCTCCCTGACTGTGGAACACAGCAAGGGATGGTGATTCAATCCCCACCCTGGGCAGCCCGTTCCAAGGTCTGGGGACCCTTTCCATGGAGAAGTTTCTCCTCAGGACCAACCTAAACTTCTCCTGAAGCAGCTTCAGGCCATTTCCTCTGGTCCTGTCCCTTGTTCCTTGTGAGAAGAGACCAACCCCACCTCTCTCCACCCTCCTGTCAGGCAATTGCAGACAGCAGTAAGGTCTCCCCTCAGCCTCCTTTCCTCCAGACTAACTAGCTCACTCAGCCCCTTCTCACAAGAGGAGTTTTCCAGACCTTTGATCAATATCTCACATTTTCTCCATCTTTCCAAGCTCTGGGAGACCCCATGAGGCTTCTAAGCACGAGGAGAACCGCTCTCCTCTCTCCATAGCAGAGCTGGGTTCGTGATTCTTGCACAAAATGCCTCTTTTCCTAAGGCAGGGATGGGGCAGGGACTTGGTCACGTTCATTCCACTTCTAAGTCACCCCAGCCCTCAGCTTCCTTTTCTTCAGCCTGACCAGCCCCAGCTCTTTCAGACAGGTTGAGCCCAGCTGACTCCCCTAGGGAGTGGTGGGGCAGGACACACCTTCTGCACTGAGCTGCTTTTAAATAGGGCTCATGCAAACAGGGGAAGTGTGGTTTGCTTAGTGCAGAGTTTAAACAGCTTCAAAGCAACATGGCAAATACTCTGAGCTGAGAACGCAGAGAGTGGGAAGGTTTGTGGTGACGTTCTGTTCACGAGGGAATGAATTATGAGCAGCACAGGAGCAGTGTGGTTGCACCTCAAGCTCTTGAACGCGGCAGTGTCTGTTGTTACCGCAGGAGCCATTAGGAAAAACTCCTTAAATTAAGCTCTCCTGTGCTTATCAGGCACTCAGGTGTTATCTGCTCCAACACCATGTTAACCTTGTAATAAAATGAGTGTTTTCTGTGTGGTTATCACCACTCTGAGTCAATGGGGCATTTCACAGTATCTGTCTAGCTCCTGTAGCTGTTTTCCCCTCATTGCCTCTAGAATTAAGTGTCTGTGCTCTCACAGAGCTGGAAGGAAGCCCAGCTTGCCGTGAAATTTCCTTCACTGAGTGATTACTCACAGAATCATAGAATCCCCAGGTTGGAAGGGACCTCCAGAGGTCCTCTAGTCTAACCCCGTGCAGTGAACAGGGACATCCTCAACTAGGTCAGGTTGCCCAGAGCCTTGTCCTGTCTTCCCTTGAATATCTCCAGGAATGGGGCCTCAACATCCTCTGGCCAACCTGTTCCAGTGTTCAACCCCCACTCCTGCTCAAGAACTTCTTCCTAACAGCCCATTTCAATCTGCCCTTCTCTAATGTGAAACCATTGCCCCTCATCATTCCAGGCCTTCATAAACTCCCTCTCCAGCTTTCTTGCAGGGCCCTTCAGGTAGTGAGAGGTTGCTGTCGGGTGCCCCTGGAGCCTTCTCTTTCTCTTCTCTCTTCTCTCTTCTCTCTTCTCTCTTCTCTCTTCTCTCTTCTCTNCTCCTCTCTCTCCTCTCTCTCTTCTCTCCTCTCTCTCCTCTCTCCCCTCTCTCTTCCCCTTCCTTCATCCTTTTCTGTCTCCCTCTCCCATCTTCCCACAGAGCTGAAGGTTTAGCCCATAAAAAGACAACCCATGTTTTTGTTCAGAAGGCTGTAGGTGGTTGCCCTCTACCAAACCAGAGATCTCAGCAGCTGTTGTTTGTTCCCCTCTCGGCAGGTCCTTTCTCTCTTTGATTTGCTTCGATACTGCGTCAGCGTGTGCAATCAGATCGCTGCCCATCTGCACATCCACGTGTTCCGAATCAAGTCCTCCTCCTCCTCCTCACATTCAAATCACCATTAGCAAACGGGGCGTCACCACCGCATGGAGAAAGGAGAACCAGTTGCTTTTCTAATGGACGGCCATGAAGACACTGGGAGGAGACCGAAGGCAAAAAGCAGATAAGAACAAAGTAATTTATAATAATCAGTGTCGTATAACTTCTCTTCTTCGTTCTCAGTAACACTCCTTAACTAGTCTCCTGCCTGAGAGAGTGAAATCCAAGTACACCCTAGTCAACTCTACGTGTAGTCAGCTACTCTGTTGGTTCAAAGACCGGGAAAGCATGCAGGGAGTAACGCTCTGTCTTTGTAATTCCCCTGATTACAAAATAATCTCTAGATGGTGAATGGATCCTCCCCGACAACTGACGTTTCTAATGTAGTATAATGACAGCTGCAATACGACTTCGCTTTTAATTTTACTCTTTCATCATCTCTTAGTGAAATCCTCGTTTTAGTGTCCACTTGAAATTTCTTTACTAAAGACCTGAGCTGGTAAAACCCAGAGATATCTCACTAGCTTGTGTGGCTGAGGCAACTGGCCGGGGTTTCAATCCACCCTGGGGGGGTTCTTTTGCTTCATGAATTGCTGAGAAAGCGGTTTCTTGCTCCAGAAGGCGACGCTGGACAGGGTTGTGCAAGCGGAAGGGATGACCGGCCTGCACAGTAGTGTTGGTATCTTTGTTGATTAATTTTATTTTTTTAAATAAACCTTCTCTAAAAGGATGACTTAGCGCTCCTTTGTTTTTTCTTGGGGTGGAAAGAACAGAAGCAAAATGCACATTTGACTGTTTACTTTTTTATCTGTAAAACTGGAGCCAACATTTCGTTTCTGCTCTTAATAAAAAGAAGAATTCTGAGAGCAACAGTTGTCTTCAGCTCTTGTCCTGCTCAGACAATCCTGTCTGGGATTTACTGGTGGTCCATGTGCATCGTGCTGCCCTCCTGGCACCAGGAAGAACTTGGGGAGGTCTTTTTCCTGTTGTTTTCACAGCATTTTAAATGTGGCAAGCTGTGCAGAGCAGAGGCTGCCATGGCTGTCGTGGAGCTGCTCAGCAGAGAGTCAGTGGGGACTGGCAGGAGCCTGGTGGCTGTAGTCATGGTCCCCGACCATAGAATTATAGAATCATTGTGGCTGGAAAGGACCTCCAGGATCATCAAGTCCAGTCCTCAGCCCAACAGCTCCCTAACCCCTAGACCATGGCCTCAAGTGCTCTAACTACTCAGATTTTAAACTCCTCCAGGGATGGGGACTCCACCACCTCCCTGTGCAGCCTGTTCCAATGCCCAGCCACTCTCTCAGGAAAGAACCTCTCCTAAGATCCAGTCTAAACCTCCCCTGAAGCAACTTGAGGCCATTTCCCGTTGTCCTATTAGTAATAATTTGGGAGAAGAGACCAGCACCAGCCTCGCTGCAACCTCCTTGTGGGTAGCTGTAGAGAGCAGTAAGGCCTCCTCTCAGCCTCTTCTAGATTAAATAACCCCAGTTCCCTCAGCTGCTCTCCATAGGGCCTGTTTGCCAGAGCTCTCCCCAGGCTTGTTGCTCTTCTCTGGCCCTGCTCCAGCCCCTCAATGTCCTTCTGATGAAGTGGCACTGGAACCTGGACCCAGTGTTAAAAGGTGCAGTCTCACGAGTACAGGGGCACCAATCACCTATCTACTCCTGCTATTTACCCCCTTCCTGATCCAGGCTAGGATGCTGTTGGCCTTCTTGGCCACTTGGGCAAGAAACGTCTCATAATCCCAGAGTGAGTGAGGCTGGAAAAGCCCTCTGAGCTCATCCAGCCCAGCCCAGGACCTAACATCACCCCATCACCTTAGACCAGGGCACTAAGGGCCACAGCCAGGCTGTCCCTCAGCACCTCCAGGGATGGCTACTCCACCACTTCCTTGGGCAGTCCATTCCAGAGTCTGATACCCCTTTCCATGAGGAAGGGCTTCCTAACATCCAACCTAACTCTCCCCTGGCAGCTTCAGGCCCTGCCATCTCATCCTGGTGCTCGTTGCCTAGGGGAAGAGCCTGACCCCCACCTGACTCCAACCTCCCTTCAGGGAGTTGGAGAGAGGGAGAAGATCCCCCCCGAATCTCCTCTCACTCCAGATGGTAAGAAAACACCCCGGTCTGCTAGGAACCCAGAGCCACGTCAGCACCTGAAGATGACTCTGTGACGCAGTCTCGTGGAAGCCACTGAGCAGAGCACAGTTCAGAAAACCTCAGCAACAATAAATCAAAGCCCCACTTGGCCACGGGAAGTGGTGACTTGTATTTCCTGTGATAGCCTGTGATTAGCAAACCTGCTCAAGAAGGGGAGAGAAAATGCAGTGGCTGGAGAGCTTGCACAGCCCTTCTACCATCTCCTTGGGGTACTACGACAGCAAGGTCAGACTTCCCCAGTTGTGTCCTTGCACAGACCCAGGACTGTTTGGATAGAGCAGGAGCAGCACAGCTCTGGGTTAGCTGAGCAGGTCTTTGTGAGGAAAGAACTTCACCCTGAGGGTGCCCTGGAACAGGCTGCCCAGGGAGGTTGTGGCTGCTCCATCCCTGGAAGTGTCCAAAGCCAGGTTGGATGGGGCTCTGGGCAACCTAGTCTGGTGAGAGGTGTCGCTGCCCATGGCAGGGGGCTGGGGCTGGGTGAGTAGTGAGCTCTGAACTCCCTTCCAACTCAAACCCTTCTCTGAGTCTGTGACCTGGGGTAGGTCTCTGTTTGAGATGTTGGAGGAAGTGGAACTGAACTGCTGACTTCTCAGCTGAGTGTGTGGATGCTCTCTGTGTTTTCTTTGCTTAGAAGAGCTTTGGTTCATTCCTGGGGGTGACACCATCTCAGCAAGTGAGCTGGAGGTCCTGCCTTGGCGTTGGGGCACTGTGGAAAGGGGGAACAGCTTCAGGATGAGGACAAGCTCCTGTAGCCCAGGGACTCCCAGAGTTTTGGGTGTTTGTGAGCAGCTATTTTATGCCAAATGTGGCTGAGGGCTCTTCAGGGGACCTGTTGATGTGGTTTGTGCTGGGGACACAGCTCTTGAGTATCTTATAATAGCTGTGGTCCCAGGATCTTGATAGTGGGAGCATCTCCTGTGTACAGCCACACCAAGATTGAATTCCTTGAAGAGGGGAGACTGAGGTTGGACATGAGGAAAATACACTCTCCTGTGAGGGCAGTGAGATGCTGGAACAGGTTGCCCAAGGAAGTTGTGGCTGCCCCATCCCAGGAAGTGTTGAAGGCCAGGTTGGCTGTGGCCCTGAGTAACCTGCCCTAGTGAAGGTGTCCTTGACTCTGCAGGGGGGTTGGAACTGGATGATCTTTGAGGTCCCTTCTAACCCTGCCCAGTCTATGATTCTATGATTCCCTTCCTGCCCTGCAAACCCCAGGTGCCGCCAGTGCTGCTGTGCCCCAGCTTTGAGCTGGGAGTGGAGCTGCAGACCAGTTGAACCGTTTCCAGAGAGCAGGGGGTGAGGACTGCAGCAGGTTTGAGAGGTTCCAGCCCGGTGGGCAGTGAGCGGGGCTGTTGCTGCACCTCAGCAGGCTGCAAGCGTTTAGCAGTGGTGCCGGCGCTGACGTGGGGAGGTGAAACGTGCCCAGGGCTGTTTGCTGGCACCCAGGGCAGCTGGCAGAGGGTGCCACATGCCAGGACACGAAGTTTATCTCACGAGCAGGGCAGCTGCTCAGCAGGGGTTGGACTGCAGATCAGGAGTGATTCCTGAGCTGACTCCCAAACCATCCTGGGGAGCTGTTTGGACGGCTGTGAGTTGGCCAGTACTGTGCTGGGAGCTATGTTAATGATTTAGCAGAATCAACGAGCACTTTCCAGTTCAGGGAACACATTTCTTGGCACCGTTGTATTTACTCTTGTAGTGTCAGATCAAATGTTAGACAGGTCCTGAGCAGGAAGAAGGAATTTAAATGTGCTGTAAGTTTTGCTGAGATGCTGCAATGTGAGCGGAGCCCAGCTGGAAGTGTCCTGAGCTCCCAGCAAGCCGCTGAGTTTACCCCAGTGTCTCCAGCAAATCTGCAGCTGGGGGAACAGACCAGGCTGAGTTCAGAGGGATAAAGAGGGTGTTTAATATTGACATTAACACTATGGACAGTGGCACTGAGGGCATCCTGAGCAGGTTTGCTGATGGCACCAAGCTGTGTGGTGCAGTCAATGGCCCCAAGGGACAGGAGGCCATCCAGAGGGACCTGGCTAGGCTGGAGAAGTGGGCCCAGAGGAACCTCATGAGGTTCAACAAGGCCAAGTGCAGGGTCCTGTCCCTGGGGCCAGGGCAGCCAGTGGTATCAATCCAGACTTGGGGAGGACATGGAGAGCAGCGCTCTGGAGGAAGACCTGGGGGTACCAGTGTGTGAAAAGCTGGCCAGGAGCCACCAGTGTGCAGTCTCTGGCCAGAAAGACAGCTGCACCCTGGGCTGCATCAACAGTGGGGCCAATAGATAGGAAGAAGGGATCCTGCCCCTCTGCTCTGCCATGGGGTCCTGTGGCCACTTGTGGAGACCTCAACACCAGAGGGATGAGGAGCTGTTGGAACCAGTACAGAGGCCAGGGAAGTGCTCAGTGGACTGGAGTTCCTCTGCTCTGGGGATAAGCTGAGAGAGTTGGGGCTGTTCAGCCTGGAGAGGAGATGGCTCTAGGGGGACTTTAGAAAGGGGCCTCTTAGAAGGCTGGGGAAGACTGTTCACAAAGGCAGGGAATGATAGCAGAGGTCATGGTTTGAAGCTGAAAATGGGAAGAGTGAGGCTGGACAAGAGGAAGAAGGTCTGGAATCTGAGGGTAGGGGATCCCTGGAACAGGCTGCCCAGAGAGGGGGTGGAGGCCCCATCCCTGGAGCCATTCAAGGCTGGAGCTCTGGGCAACCTGGTCTGGTGAGTGGTGGCCCTGTTTGGTGTAGAGGGGGTTGGACTGGATGCCCTTTGGAGGTCCTTTCCAACACTATAACTCTATGCTTTACTCAGCATCTGTCCTCTCAGCACAGTGTCTGCTTCCATCATCCATCTCCATTGATTGCAGGGATGTCATTCTTGCAGGGAGGGCTCCTGCCAGCGGGGTGAATAAGCAGGGACGATGGTAACATCAAGCTGCTGTCTAATGTTGAGGCCAACCCAGCTCATGAAACCCTTAAAACTCATTGACTGGGAAGGCCCTCAGTTGCACAGGCTATGGGCAGAGGGGAACAGAGCTGTCAGGAAGGGAAAAGCTGTGAGAAGAGTGGGGAGATTCTTGAGGACCTTGGAGTAGGCTATGGCCCTAGGCTGCTGTTAGGATCACAGAATCATTAAGACTGGAGACAATCTCTGAAGATTAGCAAGTCCAACCTTCAACTCAACACTTCCATGGCCACCAGTGCCTTTTGAACCCCTCCAGGGATGGGGACTCCCCTGCTGCCCTGGGCAGCCTGTTCCAGTGTTTATCTGCTCTTTCAGGCATGATATTTTTCCTAATTTCCAACCTGAACTTCTCCTGGAACAACTGATGGCCATTTCCTTTGGTCCTGTCAGCAGTTATTGAGGAGAAGAGGCCAACACCGGCCTCACTACAACCTCCTTCAGGTAGCTGTGAAGGGCAATAAGGTCTCCTCTCAGCTCCAGGCTGAACAGCTTCCCCAGCCTCTCCCCATCAGTCACAGTCTCCAGTCCCTGAACCAGCTTTGTTACCCTCCTCTGTTCTCACTCCACCAGTTCTTCATTTCCAGCATCTTCAGTCACCACCTGTAGCTCTGAAGCTGCTGCTGCATGGTAGGGGGAGATGTTGGTGCAAGAGAAGCACCTGGTTGCTCCTCTGGACCTGCTCCAGCCCCTCAATCTCTTCCTTGAAGTGAGGGGCCCAGCCCTGACCCCAGTACTGAAGGGGAGGCCTCCCCAGTGCCCAGTACTGGGGGACAATGATGTCCCTAGTCCTGCTGGCCACACTATTGCTGATCCAAGCCAGGATGCAATTGGCCTGTGGGCCACCTGGGCACTCAGCTGGTTGTCACCCAGTCCTGCCAGGTCCCTCTCTGCCAGGCTTCTCTCCAGCCTCTCATCCCCCAGTCTGTAGCTGCAGGTGGTTTTTGTGGCCAAGTGTAGGACCCTGCCCTTGGCCTTGTTCAATCTCATCCCGTTGGCCTCTGCCTACTGACCCAGCCTGTCCAGATCTCTCTGCAGCACCTTCCTCCCCAGTTCCTCGTCCAGCAGCCAGGCCATGTTACCCCTGGAAGTCACTGGGTTAGCAAATGAAAATGAAACCCACCACACAAACACCTTGAACCTTTAATTCCCTGGAGATAAACCCGTAACGCTCACCCGGGAGGGGGAGGTTGTGAAGCCAGAGACCCACAGTGCCAAACAGAACCACCTTATTTTTTGTCTCTACCAAACAGTTCTGGTTCCCAGCCCCCAAACACAGCGGGGAGGCTGAGCAGGACCCGACGCTCTGCTTTACTCTCTGTGCAGAGGTGTTCGAGTCACCACAGACTCACCCCTCAACCGCCTGTTACCTCCAGATGGGTTTTCAGCAGCTCTGAAAGCAAAAGCTCAGGCTCAGGTTGTAGTGTTTATGTAGCATCTCCACAAGGCATCTGGTACCACTGCAGAACCAGTTAAACTCTCAGACTGGTGCCACTGGTGCCACCCAACAACAGGACAGCTTGGCTGTGACTTCCCAGAGAGGAGGGGGAGGCTCTGCCTTCAGCCTCAGCTCCTGCTGGGAGCAGGATGTGTCCCTGGGAAGGATCCAGGCAGATCTGCAGCCAGCACCTTCCCCCCGGCAGAGTTTACTCCTTGTTGGGAAAGGAGTGGGGAGGAAACCCCCAGACCTGAGCTTGAAACCTGCTGCAGACGTCGCGTTTGGACTGTAAGAGGTGTTGGCATCAAAAGCCAGAAGGCAGGAGGAAGTCAATGCGTTCTGCTGCCGGGCTGAACATCTCCTCCCTCCCCAGCTTTGCCTGTGAGCCCTTTCCCTCTCCGCAGCCCCTAGGCGACCGCCGTTTGCTTATGGCTCAAATAAATAAACAGTGGGGAAAGGGGATTTCTGTTCCTTTCCAGAGCCAGACTGGGCTCTGGGTGGTACCAGTGAAGCTGCTCCTCAGGAAGCTGCCGAGATCCAACCTGGCTGTTGCTGCTGGAGTTTCACAACACCAGGACTTGATGGCAAATGAAGCAGAAAGGTCGTTACGAATCGAAACCTCAGGAACTCGCTCCGTGGGCTGTTACTGGTTGGCCAGACCTAGGTTTGTTTGACTAGAAGTGACTCCAGTTCCTATGCATCTCCTCAGTCTCTTTTGCTTCTCTATCAATTCCTCTGCAGCCTCTGATGGGCTGCTGCCAGCTCCTGGCATCCCCACCACCACCTGGTCGGAGCGTGAGGCCCTGATGGAGCCAGACACCCACCCGGGCGTCGCTGGGCGTCGCAGTGGGGCCGCAGGAGGAGCCGCAGCCACCTGGCTGGCTCTGTGCAAAAGGGAGTTCCAGTGCAATGATGCCCTGAGGAGCAAAACCCAAAGGGTAGAAGCTGGGGTCTGGGTGCTGCCCCTGAGTCTCGGGAGTCACAGACAGGCAGGACCCGGCTCACAGATCCAGTAGAGTCCAGCTCATTCTGCCCTGGGCTGGGACACGAGGCCAGTCTGTGGTCCCACACTGGGCTTCAGGAGTCCCGCCGGTGCTTCTTCTGTTCGTGGTACTCTGTTATTTTCTTCTGGAAATAGGCTGCAGGGAAGAAAAGGCCGTCAGACACCAAGGCTGAGGCTGGGCAGGACATGGGGCTGTGAGGCTGAGCCTTAGGGAGCACCCTGGGAATCAAACTGAGCTTCACTCAGGTGAGTGCCTGGATGAAAATGGGGTGGGTGCACCCACTCCTCCCTCTCCCCCACCCTAAACGGGTCCCATCACACTGGGTTTGTATCAGGGTTTAACCCCCGTGTTCACTCCTGCTCAGGGTTTGTGTTTCCTCTCCAGCCAGCAAGGAAGAGTGAAACTGGGAGACCCTGGGAACAGTCCGAAAGGTGACGGGCACTGGGAACAGAAGGAGGAAGGTGGGCTTGGGCCAGCCCTTTCCCAGCCCCAGGTCCATGCCTGCCCTGTGAAGTCTGACCTATAAGGACAGAGGCAGCAGCAGAGGAGGCAGCGCCAGCCCTGAATCCCAGAGATGGCTGCAGTGGGGCTGAGGAGGGACCCACTGGGGCACCATCGGCTGCTCTCTGCCACAAGGCACCGACCCAACACAGCCGTTGCTGATGGAGCACAGGGACTGAACCCTCTGCTACTGGACCACAGCAGAGCAAGACCTTGGGGGCAGTGAGCCCCACGTCAAGGTGTCTCTGGCCACCAGCAGATGCTTTGGGTGACTTCTTCAACCTCCATCACCCCCGTTTGTCCTCGTCCTGGGCTGGGAAGAGGCTGAGCTCTGCCCAGTAATCCTGTCCTGTAATCCAGGTCCTGTAAATCCTCAGGACCAGCCCAAGTGCCACGGGGCTGCACTGGGGCTGCTGGCAGAGCTCAGTCAGGGCTTGCAGGCAGCACAGCCAGGAGCCAGTTCCCAGCTGCTGCCTGAGTCCCGGCCAAATATTTGCACTGCTACTGGCATGTTTGCTAAACACTGTGCTCCCAGTAAGCCTGCCCTGTCCCAGTCCAGCAACAAGATCTAAACTAAACCGTGGGAGGGTGTTTGATTGTCTGACAGGAACAGAGAATTGCAGCCTTTGAGAGCAAATGGGGGCTACTCGCTGCCCTGAGCAGCCTCAGCCTTGAGCCACAACCTTCTCTGGGCTGGGGGCATCTCTTCCCTCTCCCCAGTAGCCTAGGACGGTGCAGAGTTCACCTCACTGGAGATGGGGTAGGAGACGGGGCGAAAGCTGGGGTGGTTCACCTTCCTGTGAGATCCTGCTCCTTTCCGCTTCCTCAATAAATAGGGAGAACATGTTGGTCTTCACAAACTTCTTCACGAACTTGCGGCAGGTCTTGGAGCTGATGGCTTTGCAGAAGGGCCGCTCCTGGAAGGCTCCTGAGCCACTCTTGTTCCACTTGATGTGAGACCCGTAGTGGCCCACCGTGCGGACAAAGAAGTGCACAAAGGCTTCGGAGACCAGCGTGTTCACCTGCTCTGGTGCTGCAAGAGAGAACAGAGCACGAGAGGTGGCGATGGGACCTCAGAAAGGACCTTTCATAACCTGGCTGGTTCCCAGTCTGCCTTTGCATCCTAACAAACCACAGAATCCCAGAATGATTGAGGCTGGATGAGCCCAGGACCTAACATCACCCCAGCAGCCAGACCAGGGCACTAAGGGCCATAGCCAGGCCGTCCTACACCACCTCCAGGGATGGAGACTCCACCACTGCCCTGGGCAGTCCATTCCATTCCAGGGTCTCATCTCCCTTTCCATGAGGAAGGGCTTCCTAACATCCAACCCAACCCTCCCCTGGCAGCTTCAGGCCCTGCCCTCATCCTGGTGCTGGTTGCCTGGGAGAAGAGCCTGACCTCCACCTGACTCTGACTTCCCTTCAGGGAGCTGGAGAGAGGGAGAAGATCCTCCCTGAGTCTCCTCCAGGCTCTCCTTAAAACCTCCCTCTCTGGTAACCTGTTTTGCTGAGCATTTCCTTGCCAGGATGGCAGCTCCTTTGCGGGGCAAGTATCGACAAAAACAGAACTGGCTGTTCCTGCTCTCAGATTCCACAGGACAGGGAGAGGGCAGAGGGATTCTCCTCCTGCAGCTGCATTTTGTTGCAGATTGGGACAGAAACTGCCCAGGCCAGGTCCCCTGAGGAGAACCCCTATGCCAAAGGGCTGTGGCCATGCGGGGAGGGCAGTGGTGGTCTGTGTGGGGTTCGGGGTCCATGACCAGTCACCCTTACTGTGCACATTGTTGTTGTTGTTGTGTTTGCTGAGTGATGTCAGCATCTCGTTCTGCAGCTTGATGGGCAAAATCTCCTCCTCATCGCCGACCTGGAAGGCAAACAGGGCCCTGAAGCAGCTGGTGCCAGGGGGAACCCAGTTCAGAGGCTGCAGACAGTGGTTGGTGCAGCCCAGCAATGGGGCTGTCTGCAGGGCTCAGCGAGGAGTTTGAGATGCCCCAACGCACAGCCCCTGCTGCTCTAAACGTGACAGGACAGATGGAGGGGCCAGAGACACTCCCTCAGGGGACATTCCCCCTGGATCATGGAATCATCCTGGTTGGAAAAGACCTTCAAGATCATCAAGTACAACCACCCACTCCACAACCCCCAACCACTACCCATCTCCCCAAACACCCTGGCTGCCCGCTTGCTGAACCCCTCCAGGGATGGTGCCTCCACCCCATCCCTGGGCAGCCTGTTCCAAGACTTCCCCATTCTGCCTGGGAAGTTGTTTTTCCTCAGATCCAACCTGACCCTCCCCTGGCACAATCTGACCCCATTTCCTCCGCTCCTGTCACCTGTCCCTGGGGAGAAGAGGCCAACCCCCATCTCACTGAAACTTCCCTTCAGGTGGCTGTAGAGAGCAGTGAGGTCTCTTTTCAGCCTCCTCTTCTCCAGTCTGATCAGCCCCAGCTCCCTCAGCCTCTCCCCCTCAGCCTTGTTCTCCAGACCCCTAACCAGCCCAGTTGCCCTTCTCTGCCCCCTCACCAGCCCCTCCCTGTCCTTCCTGCACTGCAGTGCCTCCAGCACTTGAGGAGCAGCCTCACCCTGGATGGGCGACTTGGAGATGTTTCTGCTCCTGAAATGCAAAAGCTACCCAGCGGCTGGCACTGAGGGGCCCTCATGGGGCCACCAAGGAAGGCAAGGTGAATCCACCCCAGGCCACCCCACCCTGCCCGGAGGGACGTACCGCCTGGAGGATCTTCCCTTCGCAGAGGTCAACGATCAGCGCCTGAAAGAGCAGAGAGTGACCAGCGTTAACCCACCCAAGGCATTGGGGCTCCCTCCCACCACTTTTGGGATCAGACTGGTGCATCCATAGCTCACGAGGGCAGAGGAGAGGGATCAGTCCCTCTGTGTTGAAGGAACCTGGGCAGGAGACCAGGGCATCACCTCAGCTCAGCCGTGTGTCCCCACACTGCTCTCCTCTGGTTTCACAAGGCCGGGCTGATGCCAACAGCCACTCTGGCCAAAAGCAGCTCCTTGAGCCCCACGGGTCAGGACTGTGGGTTCTGGGGCCACCAGCAGCAAACAGGGTGGATGTGGAGGTGTTACCCCAGATGTCAACAGGAGGGGACCTGCATCAGCCCCAGTCTCCAGCCTCCGTGGATGAGCAAAGGGCACAAGCAGAGCCTCCAGCCCTGGAGCCAACCCAAGGCCAGGCTCAGGGACTGACCGCTGTCTCCTCGCAGATGCTTCATGAGTTACCTCCTCCATCGGCTGCTCCAGGACCCGCTCCAGGTGCCGCAGCTGGATGCCGACCATGAAGGGCGTGGGGCAGCAGACAGTGTCGAGCAGACACTCGGGCACCACTGGGATGTAGGTGTGAGCCCAGGTGAAGGGGTAGAGGAGAGCAGCTACCGCGTGGATGCACTGCGACAGGACACTGTGAGGGACAGAGTGTGAGGGACTGTTATGCTTTGAAACTGAGGAGACTCTGCCAGTCTGATTTGAGTATTTTCTGCAGACTAGTTTAGTCTGGGTTTAAAAAGCTGAAAAGGAAAGTGGCTGCCCCCCGTTCCCCCACTCTTCTCCCAGCTTGGAGATTTCCACCTTCTTTGTTTCTCTCCATCTGGGACTGTTGGGAGCAGCATCGCTGCCGCTGAGAGAAGGTTATCACTGCTGAGAAGGTTATTGCTCCTCGGGGTGGAGAAAACTGATGATGAGTGGGGAGATTCAGCTGGACCTGGAGAGACTGAGAATTCTGAACCTTGGAGATTAATGAGGATCAAGACTGCACTGAGACAGCCTCCGGGATTTGAGAGAGAAGCTACAACGAAGATACTAACGATGCTTTGGACATTGATCTCAGTTGAGTGTGGGAGCAGTGTGACAAAACTCCATCTGTCTGTGTCCTGTGGGGTTGTTTTTCTCTGCTCTGTGGTGGGGGGAGCGAATTGAAATGTCTGGGTGCCTTTCGCCTCCAAACTCAGTCAGTTGTTTCACTGAATCACCGGTGGATTCCCAAGTGATTTTGTTAAACCCTCCCTCTGTGTCTGACACTTCAGAGGGGAGTTCTGGGTTTGAAATGCAGTTGGGGTCTCTGACCCATGCCGGTGGTGGTGACCCAGGTGGGACGCAGTGGGGCCCAGACAAGGACCCCCACAAAGCTGCGCTGCTGCTTCAGCTGCCACAGGGACAGAGGGAAGGTCCCACCCCGACGTGGAGCCATGTCCCGAGCTCCTTCCAGAAGGGTTTGGGCTTATTTTTGTTGATTTGCAAATAACCAGATGAGGACCCACCTCAGCTCCTCCGCCAGGAAGATCAGCCGTCGCTCCAGCACAGCAGAGGCGAAGATGGGCAGGATGACACTGGGGCTGAGGCGCTGGAGTAGAGCCTGGAACTCCACATGCTCCAGGTGAGCATCCAAGGGCCGTGTGAGCTCAATGAGCTGCCAAGGAAGAGCCATCAAACCTTTGCTTAGGGGGGCTGCAACTCTCCCCCCATCCCACCCTGGAGCCCTTGAGAGGTTGAGTTGGAAGCCTTGAACAACCCAGAGTTTGTAGCAGCTGCATCCCTGCACCAAGGACAAACCTTGTCTGGGTGCAGCCTGAAGGTTGGGGAGAGTAGCACGGGGGGGAACAGGGCAGGCAGCCGTGATGAGAGCTGTGGGGCTGATTTATTGTGACACCACCTCTAACCAAATTGCTTCTCCTGGCCCTGCCCCATGTGGCAGTGGCCAACCTCAATGCTGTGAGCAGCAGCCCAGCAGAGAGAGGAGGGAAGAGGGCAGGGCTTCGGCAGTAAAAACCACATAAGCTTCCTCAAAAGCCTCTCAGCAGGGCCAGTTCTCCTCATCTTAGCTAGGATCACCCCTACATCACCTGTTCAGCAGGGATTTGCTGGTCTGAATTCGCCTGGCTCTGCCCCAGACCAGAGTCTCCCAAACCCAGCTGATGCCTCTGCCCTGCTGTGGGCAGCCCCAGACAGTGGCGCTGAAGGGTGAACAGATCATGGAATCATCCCAATTGGAAAAGACCTTCAAGATCATCAAGTCCATTCACCCGCCCTACAACCCCCAACCACTAACACATCTTCCCAAACACCCTGGCTGCCCACTTGTTGAACCCCTCCAAGGGTGGTGCCTCCACCCCTTCCCTGGGCAGCCCCACTCTTGCTGGGAAGAAGCTTTTCCTTAAGATTCAACCTGACCCTCCCCTGGCACAACCTGACCCCATTTCCTCTGCCCCTGTCACCAGTCCCCAGGGAGAAGAGGCCACCCTCCACCTCACTACAACCTCCCTTCAGGTAGCTGTAGAGAGCAGTGAGGTCTCCCTTCAGCCTCCTCTTCTCCAGGCTGAACAGCCCCAGCTCCCTCAGCCTCTCCTTCAAACACCTCTCCTCATCACAGTCCTGGCCCCTCTCCCCAGTTTTATTGGGGGAAAGACCCCTCCTCTCTGTACCAGGTCCTTTCCAGCAAAGCAGCTCAGCTGGGCACTGCAGCCCCTTCGCAGCACAAATCCCACACAGTCCCCAGCTCCCAGGATTCATTTTCTGCCTTTCCCTTTCTTTCTCCCTGCAGCCCCTGCCCGGAGCCCCAGCACTCAGCTCTTTCGAAGAACATCCTCCTTCCCCATCACTCCTAGTCACTCTCTGTGGGCCAGAGCATTGGGCAACCCGGCCGCCCTTGCCTAACTCTTCCTGGATGAGGAAATCCCCTGCAAGTCAATCCCCAGCTGCTCAGTTGCCCTCAAGAAGAGGGCTTTTGCTCTTAGAGCCGGCCTGGCAGAAACCAGCCCTGGGATGCTCTGCATTGGGGTGATTTTTCCTGGTGCCAGAGCAGATCCTACTTGTTTTTCCACCCAGCTTTGTCACAAGGCAAAGCAAAAGGGAAGAGGCTCTGCTGGGGCGGCCCTGGGCTCTGTGTGGGTGATACCAGCCCCAAAATGGGTCTCCCATCCCCTGGTGAAGGCTGGTTTGGCACACGGCTGAAGGCTGAGCACTGCAGTGGGGAAGGGACACCCTTCGACACCCCACAGCAGCCCTGGCACCCCTCACACTGCACCTTGTGACACCCCACAGCAGCCCTGGGTACCCCACATGCTGCACCCTGGGCACCCCACAGCAGCCCTGGCACCCCTCACACTGCACCTTGTGACACCCCACAGCTGTCCTGGGTACCCCACATGCTGTACCCCAGGCACCCCACGGCAGCTCTGGTCACCGGACACACTGCACCCTGTGACACCCTACAGCAGCCTTGGCACCCACACACTGCACCCAGAGATGCCATTGCCAGCTCACAAGCAGAGACAGGTGGCCCCATTGGGCCACTCCACTGGCAGAAGGTCTGTGCAAGCTCTGAGCTGTTGAGAGACGGTGCCCAGGGAGGGGTCTGTGCTGGTGGCGCCAGCTCAAGGCTGATGGAGCTGTGGAGATACTGCTTTGGAAGGACAGGACAATGGAGCAGCATCACTTGTGGATGGGCTCCATCCTCATCCTCGCTACTGGGCCAGCAGGGAGGTTGCACCCATTTCCCCAGTCACAACCCAGTGAGCACCCACGGGTGCTCCCAGAGATGGAGTGGTGCAGGACGTGGTGCTGAACCCCCACCAACCTCCGTTCCTGACTCTGGGATGAAGCTCTTGATGGTGACAGTTTTTCCCGGCGCCGGGAAGGGCGATTCCCGCAGGCCCTGCATGAAGGGGTAAATCACCGCCATCGAAATCTGGCGCCTCTTCTCCACCTCATCCAGGATCTAGGGGAGAAGAAAGAATGCCGTGAGACCGCCAAGTGGCTCCCTGGGCCACCCTTGTGGCCAGCAGAGCCCCCACGGCCCTACCTTGGAGAAAAGCCCGAAGCAGCCCAGGCAGCTGATGATGCAGAAGACCTCAGGGAGACGGACACCACGGCCAGAGGGCTGCAAGAGGAGGAGAAATGGGTTTGGTATGATTCTATGATTCAACACCAGCTCCATGCTCTCCCCCGGGAATCCCCCTGGCCCTGCTCACAGCCTCAGTCCCCCGATCACTCGCCGGGAGATCTCCAGAGCTGGGGCTCAGGCCAAGGATGCAGTCACTGCTGTAAAAGCAGCGGGTGTCTGGAGCAGCCAGTTCAGATCCCAAAGCTCTTCATCATTTGGGTACAAAATGCCCTGGGACTTCCACAGATTTTCCTTCCCCTCAGACCTGTGTCCTCTGAGACCTCCTTCCCCACTGTCCTCAGGGCTAATCCTACCTGTAGGGAAACTGGGACCAGTGGGATGGGTGTCCTGGCTGTTCTTCCTTTTCCAAGTGGAATATCCTGGCTTTCAGCCCCCTGGACATCCAGTTCCACCAGCCAGAGCTCAGCCCTGGGTAGGCTCTTCAGGGGATGAGTGTGGTAGGAGCAGTGGCAGATGGCCCCATGGCTCTGTGGCCCCTTTTCATCAGGATGGGATAGATCAGCAGCCAAGGGAGACCTTCAGCAGCCACAGAGCCTCAAAGCCAGCCAAACCAAGGAGCTGAGGAGGGCAGCCCCTGCTCAGATGCAATTCTGGGGCATGGGGCCAAGTGCATCACCCTCATCCTGATCCCAAGGGGGATCTGCAGCCCTCCTGACCACTGCAGCCAAAGGACAGGAGCCAGGGGAGCTGCAGATCAGGGGGGAGGCTGTGGCCACCAGTATGAGGAACAGCATCTCCCCACCATCACATCTCCTGGTCTGTGCAAACTCTCAGTTCCTCCATCCAGCACCAAACTGGTGGCCCCACAGAAACCTCCAAAGAAATCATAGAACCACAGAATGTTGTGGGTTGGAAGGGACCTCTGGAGATCATCCAGTCCAACCTCCCTGCCAGAGCAGGATCCCCCAGGACAGGCCACAGGCACATCCAGGGGGGTTTGAATGTCTCCAGAGCAGGAGAATCACAACCTCTCTGGGCAGCCTTGACCAGGGCTCTGTTACCCTCACAGGGAAGAAGTTTCTCATGAGGTTCCCCTTGTCTCCAGGGTGCCCAAATCCTGTTGGGTAGCAGCACAGCCTGACAGTGGGGTGGCAGCCACCCCTTTCATTGTGTCAGGGAACTTGCTGAGGCTTCACTCTATCCCTGGTCTAGGTCATGGGGATCAGCTGGATGATGGTCATGGAGAGCATCATCCAGCTGCCACCTCTGGCTGTCGTTGGGTGACATCTGTCCATCCCAAGGCCACCGCTCACTCGCATGATGGTCACAAATGCAGGGTGGAAAGCCAGAAGCAATGTGACCCTGAGAGGATCTGTGGGGCAGGGAGTGCTCACCAGTAGCCGCCTGCAGTAGCCAATCTTCCTGCTGCCATCCACGTTGGTCAGGACGAAAGAGAAGGTTTCACTACAGGGAGAGACAACCCATGGGGCTGGGAACAGCACTTTCAGCCCTGGGGTGACAGTGTGGGGTGGAAAACCACCGCCCAGAGCCCCCAGCAGGGCAGGTACCTGGTGAAGTCAGTGACAGGAGCCCAGTTGTTGCCATCGGGGAAGCAGAAGAGGGGGATGGCTTGAAGGAGCCGCTCCTCCTCCTCCTTCTGACCCTTCAGCAGGTTCTCCCGCTGGAACAAAGCGATGCCGGGAGTCAGGGTGAGAAAAGGAGGGACAGGGGCTCTGTCTCACAGGAACCCAAAGGAAGCCAGAGGAACCCCTAGCTCAGCCTGAAGCAGAGGGATCCCTGGACAGGCATCTCCCAAAACCCCAAGGGTTGACTTTTTTACCCCATGGGCAGTGGGGCCAAAGCAGAGGCTCTCAGGGACCTTCCAGTGCCACCTCCCCAGGCTGTGATTTCACTGTCCTTTTGGGATGGAGCATCCCTGGACCTTCCTCCTGGGGTTTGTGAACCACAGGGAGGGACAGTCGGTCCCAGCAACCCCAACCCACAGCAGGCAAAGCCCCGGCTCTGCAACTCCAGAGTGTTTCCCTGTTTCCTCGCCCTGGCTTTAGTGATGGGGAAGGAGCATCCTTTCCCCTGAATTCTAGAACCCCATTGCTGCAGAAAGGCAGGACCAGGCACCTTGGGGAACTGGTAGGTTATCTTGGGTTCGTATCGGCCCTCTGACGTCTTCTTCAGTGACACCACCACCAGGTACTCGAAGAAAAACTGCCCAGCGGAGCCGAGGCTGCAGATCCGCTCCCCCAGACGCCCTGGCGCGGCCCGCGGAGGGGTGGTTTCTGCAGCAGAGGCCTCGTCTATCCCTTCTGCAGCCAAAAGGAAGAAACCTCAATGGTTAACAGAGAGAAAGGGAAGGTTCGAGATGCCCCCAGGGTGGGAGAGTAGAACCAGCCAAAGGGGCTGAAGGGATCCAGAGTGTTTGGTCCCTGGCAGCTGGGAACAGGACATGGAAAGGGCAGGTAAATGGGTTTTATGGAGAGAATCCAGGTGCCATCAGGCACCCCCAGCCCTCCTCTGCCCCATCCCAGACAGGGCACAGGGACACCCAGAGTGGAGCCACAGCACATGGGGCAGTGGGAAGCATCCATGGGAAGGTGTGGGATGGCTTTTCCAGTTCATTCCATTCCCTTAGGGGAAAAAAATCCACTAAACAAACAGACAGATCCTGTCTGAGCACCTCCAAAGGCTCTGGTGGGATGAATCCCAGCCTCTCCCTCCCAAACGTCCTCAGTTCCTGGGAACTGCTGATTGCAAATGAGATCCTGGAGGGTTTTCCCTAAACCACAGCTCCTAGAGCAAGGCAGCTCCATCACACTTCTTGTCGGGCCGGTTCTGCAGGCCGGATGACTCTCTCCAGCTATTCCAACCCAAAAAACTAGAAGAAAGAGTGGAAGGAGCCCAAGCTGATGTCTCCAAGAGCCTGGGGATGATCCCACTAGGGCAGCCAGACCCAAGGGCTGGGAAGGAGGGGAGTTAATGCTGGTGGGAGGCTGCAGCCGAGTGGTGCCACAGCTCTGCCCTCTCCCAGCAGCTGCTTAAGCAGCTCAAAATCCCCAGTCCTTGTCACAGAGACTGCCGAGGGGCTTGGTGTCAGCTCTGGTTGTGGTGGAGAGCTGGAACAGAAATACTGCAGCTGCTCCTGGGGACAACAGGCAGGAAAACAACACAGGGCTGGATGAAACAACAGTCCCTGCATCCTGCAGGGTGGCCCTGGGCTCCCCTGGTTGATCTACAGCTCAGCAGGACAAGGCAGGGCTGGGTCCTTCTCCCCATGGGTGACACTCTCCTACAGAAGATCATCCCATGAGGTTGCAGTCCCATCACAGGATGTCCAGTTCCTGTTCCCAGCTCTGGCAGGGAGATGGGTGAAGCTGCCCCCGCAGGCACCCTGAGGCTGCTCCACCTCCGCATGTAAAGTGCTTCCTCTTGGCACCATGAGGTCCATCCCAAAAGAGTCCCTGAGCAGCAGGGGGAAGCCCAGGAGCCCAGGGACCAGCCCTGGCTGAAGCCACCTCTGGGCTGTCCTCGCTGGGGATCACCCAGGTGACAGTCCAGCAAGGATGGGGAGAAAGGCCAATGGGATGGGCTCTGCTTCTGCTCCTCCAGCCCAAACTCACCTGTGGGGCCAGGGCAGGAGGCGGCTGATGAGGGGAACGGGGTTGTGCAGTGGTGGGGGTGCTGCTGGTGTTCTCATTCCTCACTGGACACCAGCACTGGTTGTCTTCCCCTCACAGATTGCCAAGGAAAGTCCAGTTAAAGCCCAGCCAGCCCCAACCTGCTCCTCACAGAGTCCAGCATTCAGTGGCTGGATTTGACTCATAGAATCACAGAATCATCAAGACTGGAAAAGCCCTTCAAGATCATCAGGTCCAACTATCCACCCTACACCCCCAACCACTACCCCATCTCCCCAAACCCCCTGGCTGCCGGGTTGTTGAACTCCTCCAGGGACAGTGCCTCTACCCCCTTCCTGTTCCAAGGCTTCCCCATTCTTGCTGGGAAGAGTAATTTCCTCAGATCCAAACTGATTCTCCCCTGGCACAACCTGACCCCATTTCCTCTGCTCCTGTCACCAGTCCCCAGGGAGAAGAGGCCAACCTCCACCTCACTGCAACCTCTCTTCAGGTAGCCATAGAGAGCAGCAAGGTCTCCCCTCAGCCTCCTCTTCTCCAAGCTGAACAGACCCAGCTCCCTCAGCCTCTCCCCATCAACAGACCCTAAACCAGCCCAGTTGCCCTTCTCTGCCCCCTCTCCAGCCCCTCCTTGTCCTTCCCTCATTGTGGTGCCCAAACTGCCCTCCAGCACTTGAGGAGCAGCCTCACCAGCTTCCCAGAGGCAGCATCACCTCCTGTAGTGCCCCATCCTGGGCTGGAAGCTGAGCTCCAGGGTTGTGTGGGGCCATGCACCATCCCGCAGTGTCAGATGGGTTTAATGGTATCAGAGGTCTCAGCAGTGCCCCAGCCCAGCAGGAGTCACCGTCCCTCAAGAGTCCCTGGAACAACCCACAGCCAGTAGAGCTTTGGGGAACACCCAGAGGCCCCCCCCCCCCCAGCAGCAGGAGCCCCCTTGTGAGGAGGGGAATGAGTGGGGTAGTTGGTGGAGGCTCATGCAGGTCCTGAAGGGGAAGCGGCTGTCCATGACATGGATCTTCATCCCTCCCTGAGCTGGGTAGGGAAAGGGCAAAGGCTGTGGGGTGCAGCCTGACCCATGTGGGAGCGGCACCGGGGCGGCCAGCACTTGGAAACAAGACATTTTCCTGCACAGCCAGCTGCCCCGACCAGAGCGGGGGCTCCTCATCAGCCTTGGGCTGAGCTCCTCTGCTCAGACCCCACTGCCTTGCTCACACCCTATTGCTGAGCTCTGACCCCATTGCTATGCTCCGAACCCCGCATTGCTGACCCCATGACTGTGCTCAGATCTCATTGCTGAGCTCAGAACCCCATTGCGAAGCGGCACAACCTGTTTCTTCCTTCCAGGAAAACTCAGTGACTGTGGCATGAGCCCAAATCCCACAGCCTGGCACCACGGTTTGCGGGGGATGGTTTGTAGGGGATAGTTTGTGGGGGACGGTTCACTTCCCACTCGAGCAGCCCCATAGGGGCTCCAGATTTTGGTTATCAACACTTCCCTGCTGAGCCTGGAAGAAGAGGGATGGTGCCCAGAGCAAGAGCTGGAGCTGGGACAGGGGCTGGTGGGGACTAGCCTGTGGGCTAGTGGGAACAGGGCAGCACTGGGTTAACAGCTGGACTCAATGACCTTAAAGAGCTTCTCCAACCTAATCGACTCTGTGATTCCATGACTATGGGAATGGTCTGAGCTGGGGGGTTGCAGTGACCCCCTCCCCCCAGATCCCCAAGTTGCCCGAGACACTGTGTCCCCACAGGTGCCCTTGGTAGGCAAATGGCTGCGAAAGGTTTTGGGAGCCCCTCGGTTGGGGAAACCCCCGGGGATGCGGTAACCTCACGGGAGATGGGGGAGGCTCTCAGAGATGGGGTGCAGTTCCCACAGGGGGGGTGCTGCTCCCACAGTGGAGTGCAGTTCCTACAATGGGGTGCAGCTCCCGGTAGCCCCGGAGCTGGGCTGAACCCCGGTTGCGGTGAGCCCTGGCGAGTGAAGGAACGACCCGAGCTGGGCTCCGGCAGAGAGGCTCGAATGGGCAGGGCTGGAGGGGACGGAGCCGGTGCCAGAGCCGTCGGTCCCCTCCGACGTGGGACAGTCCCCTCTGAGCCAGTCCCCGGGGCTGGAACCGACACCGGCACCGACACCGGCACCGACGCCAGTTCCGGTCCCGACACCTCACAGAGTCGTCGAGGGGCTGCGCCCAGCACATCCCATCCCGCCCCTCACCTCTTCGGCCGATGCGCCGGAGGCTCCGTCGGAAGAACTTGGTGAGGGAGGCCATGGGGGTCCTGCTGGGGTCCCGCTGCGGTGCCGGTGCGGTCCCGGGAGGTCCCGGGGGAAGGTTCGGCTTCCGCCCGCCGCGCTTTCGCTTTCTCGGGGGAGGAGGGACGGGACGGGGCGGGGAGGGGAGGGCCCTACCTGGCACCAACGGGGCACCGGGAACCCTCCCCCGTCCGGGCTGTGGGAGAACCTGGGCACTGGGGGAGCCCGGGAGCACCGAGCACGGGGAACCGGGGCAACCGGCCATGGGGAGGGGAGGCAGCCGGCTGCAGAGGAGCCAGGAGAAGAGGGCACGGGGGTACTGGGGGCACTGGAAATGGGGGTACCGGGAACACTGGGAATGGGCGTACTGAGGGCATTGGAAATAGGGGTACTGGCAGCATGGAGAATGATGTACTGGGAATACTGGGAATGGCAGTACTGGAGGCACTGGGAATGGGGCTACTGGAAGACCTGGGAATGAAGGTATTTGGGGCACTAGGAATGAGGGTACTAAGAACACTGGGAATGGGGGAGCTGGGATTACCCTGGGTATGAGAAGGAGGTGGGGGACACAGAGTACTGGGTGGGTGGACCTGTGGGCGTGTCCTGGGAGCACTGGGCACAGGGGAGCTGCCTGGGATGGGACGGGTACAGGGGTGGGAAGTGGGGCAGGACAATTCCTATGGGGACGAGGATCCTACTCCACAGGGAACCAAGCTCTGTCCCATCCCTGCAGCATCCCCTGCCCTGCCCTGGCCAGGCCTTTTTCACCCAGGACCTCACCACTGGTGCCAGGGACGGTGCCTGGCTGTGGGAATCATTCAGTGGAGGTTTTAAAACCTCCAGCTCTGCAGCATCACTGGGGTCAGTGGAGCAGTCACTGTGACCCCACCACAATGAACTCATGCTGCCACAACCATGGCTACCAGGCGCCAGCCTAAGCTGGTCCACTGGGGAAGGCCAGCTGGGCTCTGCTTACCCGGATCTGGCCCTTCTCCATCGGGCAGAGATTTGTCCCCCTCTCAAAGACTCAGAGGCGCCTCAGCCAGCTCCAGGCTGGCTGCCACCCATCTTCGTCACAGGAATGAGAGCAGTTCGTTAGGGCTACATCCCAGACCCGCAGCCCACAGAGCTGCCCAGCTTTGCGAGAGGACTTCATGGCTTCAGACCCACGAATGAGTTAAAATACCTTTAAAAGCAGTGATATCTGTGAGAAAATCCCCTTTTCCCACCCTTGGGCTGCCCACACCCCTGTCATCTCGGCCATTCTCTGGCAGTGCTTGTGTAGTGACCGAACAGGAGGGCAGAGCTCTGGGCTCTGGGGTGTGATGAGCTGGGCACAGTTCTCAGCCTCGGTGCCAGACCCTGGAGCTGTTTGCAGCTTCAGACCAGATTTCCTACAACAAATATCCCCCTCCCTCACTTTGCACCCCCTTCCGCCCCCTGCCCTGCCCTGCCCTGCCCCAGCTCGAGGTAGGTCTGCAGCTGGCAGTGGGGACGGATGCTTTAGGAACTTGTAGGGTCAGGGCCCCGTGCCTCTGACCCCACAGGGGTGCTGCTGCCTCGCTGGGGTTATCAGGAACTGCTGGCTCAGGGGATGTTTTCTGGCTGATTCAAGTGGGTGGAAGAGCTCTTGTGCTTCCCGGAGGAGAGGGCAGCCCAGTTGTTTGTGCACAGGGCTGGGTCCCAGCTGAAATTTCCTCTTGGCATGAAGGGAAGAGAGAAAATTAGGGGTTTTCCCTCGATTTTTGAGAAAACCCCTGGAAACCAGAGCCACCTTAGGAAAACAGCAGCCAAAAGAAATCCCCAAATTCCTTGATTTTTTCCTATAGACACAAGTCTCTGCAGCTTCCTCCCTCCTCCCAGGAGGATCCTGCCTCGGTAACTCCTTGACTCTGCATGGGAAGCAAAGAGCTGTGATCCCAGCCCCAGCTCCTGCCAGCAAACAGTGTCCTTTTGTGGCCATCACGCAGCCCTGAGAACCTAGTGCTGCCCAAAGAGCTCGGAGGTTCCCACTGAAAGCTCCTTTCTGCCGGCTGCCACCCGCCCACCGCGGCAACAAACAGGCACATTGTGGGCTGTGGGGGCTGCGGGGGCTGCCGGTGCCCAGCTTACCCAGCACCGCTGCCAACTGGGTTTGGCTGCCCTGAGCGGAGCCCAGGGGGATTGCGGTTGGGGTTTTGTTCTCCCCTGCAGCCCCAGTGCTGATCAGTTCGCCCGGGGGGCTGGCTCAGCCTGCAAAAAGTCTCATAGTCTGCAGACACTGGGGTCAGTGCCCTGTGGGGCTGGGCACTGGGACTGGCATGTCCTCACTGCTGGGATGCTGTCTGCACCCTCCTCTTCCTCCCGAGCAAGGCTCACCTTGCTGCCCCAAGTCGAATCCCAGTGCATCCGCACCCCTTCCCCAACTCCTCACTGGGTGCTGCGTTATGGGAGGGTGCAGGGTGCTGCAGCAGCTCCAGCGTGTGGGCTGGGAGCAGTTTTCATCTGGGCTAGGATCAGGGCTTGGAGATGGAGGCTCCAGTGTGACTGCAGCATCACTGGGAAGACCCTGAGGACAGCCTGAGGCTGGTGCTGGTGATGGTGGGTGACACCCCCACTGGAGCTGGGGACCTGTGATTCCAGTCATTCCCATTCCAGATAGTTTCTCCCACTGGATGGCAGCATTACAGCAAGGAAATGTCTCTGAGAGCCTTTGTGGGACAGAGACCCTCTTCCCCAGAGATTTTTCTCTCTGGTTATTCAGCTCGGTGGGGTTGTGCTGGGCTGAGGACGTGCGGGTTCAGCTCACTTGTGTTCGTGCTGCTCTGCCTCTGGTGTTTCACTCACTGCCCTGTTCTGCTTCCCAAACCTGGGTGCCCTGTAGTACCATCCTTCACCTACCCCATGATGCCTGTGGGTACTGGGACCTGCTGGGGTGGGGGCTGAGAGCAGCTGGGACACTGGCGCATAGCAAGGCAGCCCCAGACTGGGCCAGGAGAAGAGCTGTCAGCCCTCATGTGACACAAAGATCATGGTTTCTTAGCAAGGTTCATCCCCTCAAGCCATCCCTGCTCCGGTTGTAGGGGCACAGAGCTCCCCTGGCAGGTCCCATTTCTCCCATAGTGGCTGCAGCAGGGGCTGCAAAGCTCCTGGGGATTAGAAAACAGGGCTCATGTGGCCCCTTCCCTTTGCACCTCATGGGTTTCACCCCAAGCATTTCCATCCACCTTTAGGATTGCTGGAGGTGGTGACCGGCAGAGGATGGGTGGGTGGGTAGGGAGTGCTGGTGCTGGGCTGCAGCCCCATAGCAGGGAACCTGTTCCTTCCCAAGGCCATTTAATGGTCAGGAGATGCAGACAAGTCTCAGTTTACAGAGCCAGGGCTGGGCTGGCACCCCTGAGTGTGGTGGCTCTCAGAGATGGAAAAGGTCAACCCAGCCTCAGGTGTAGGATGGATCTTCCCCAGGGCTTCCCACCCTGAGCCAGTGGCTTCAAATGGCACCTCTGGGCCACTTTGGCCTTGGGGCTGTGGTCCAGGGGTTGATTCCTACAGTGCACAGAGCCTACAGCTGATTTTCCATTGGGATTGACCTGGCTTTGGCTCCCAGGTACCCGCTGGCCCTTTTTCTGCTCAATTCAAAGGGCTCTTCTCTCCTCTTTGTCCCACAGGCAGGTCCCTGGTGCAGAGTTATCCCTCAGCTGAGCCTGGAAAACTCATGGCACCTCCAGAGCCAGTGGTGGCACTGGGGTCTAACACTCTGGTGGCTTTTGCAAAGCCCTGGTATCCCCACCCTGAATCAACTGTAGGGAACACTGGGGACCAGGGTGATGATGCTGGAGGTCACAGAGGCTTGTCCTTGGGAGCAGAAAGTGATGCTGGAGAGATCTAGGGCAGCTGGTGAGGGGCTGGTTTTGTTACTTGATTAATAAAAGAAGAGAAATTGGGGATTTTCCAAGCAGGGCTGAGCTGGCTGGGAAGGAGAGGACAGGAGGTGGTTGGTCCTGCTGCTTGGGAGCCTGGGGAGGGCATCCCAGTGGATATTCCACAGCTCCACACCCAGTGGAGCTCCCAGACTCTTTCCAAGAAACAGCAGCATTTGCTGCTCGGTGCAAGCCCTGGGAGCTGGGGGAGGGTATTAGGGTGGCCAGAACCCCCCCAGTTCCTTTGGCAGGGGTGCAAACCGCGACCCCAAACGACGCTCCCCCCAGCCAAGGAGCTCTGCAGGATTTGCTAATCTCGAAATATTGTTGGCACTCGGGACGGTGATTTACTGCGAGTTTTACGACAGCAAGAACTTTCCGAAAGGCCAAGCTATGTTTACACCGGAGCTACCGGGATCAGATAACTGGTCCCTGGCTGCTCCCTCCACGAGCCTCCCCCGCCCCTCCCCATCCCTCCTGGTCCCCGGGGTGCGAAAGGACACAGGATCCTGCACCCTGCAAGGAAAAGGTGCTTGTGGTCACGAGTTGTGGGAAAAGGGGACACCAAGGGTTTTATTCCCCGTCCAGGCGATGGGATGGTATGTGGGTCGTGGCCTGGGCTGCAGGAAGATCCCAGCTCATGGAGAACCCCAACACTTTGCTTTGCAAGTCCCCCCTGCCAGGGACAAACCCTGGTGCCAGCCCGGCTGTGTCCACCTCCCTCCTCCTGTAAAGGGCTTTGCAGGTTGTGAAACTGAATAAGCTCCTCACCCCCAGCAGCAGCCAGGGCTGGGCCAGAGCCCTGCGGTGTCTCTGCATTCCCACAGCCATTTGCCACCCCATGGGATCTCCCAGGGCTTTGCAGGTGCTGGGCAGCAGAGATCCCGCTGGCCATCATCACTCAGTGGAACCCTGGGGTGTTTCCAGTCTACGGAAAGAGTGGGCTCTCTCTGGGAGGTGGGTCTGTCCATCCTCTCTTCGCTGGACAAGTCTTTATCCTCCTCCTCCTTCCCCTTCATGAGTGCCAGCACCTGTGAGATGCAGCACCCTCCTTTGTCTCTCCATATCCATTGGGATCTCTGTCACCTCCTCACTCCTGGGAGATGGGAACCTGCCCATGAGCTCCTGGCAAAAGCCACCTCCAGCCTCCCCCTGGTCCTCACAGCCCCTTGGTCATGGTGGAGGATCCCACTGATGGAGAAGATCAAGTTGCAGACCCCAGACTCAGCTGTAGGATGGATCTTCCCCAGAGCCTCCTACCCTCAGCCAGTGGCTCATTCTGGGTTCAGATGGCACCTCTGGAGGTACTGATGGCCTCCCCTGAACCCCAGAGACTCCTTCTTGCGCCGCCAGGATGAGAAGGAGGGGGATGGAGCATCCTCTCCCATGGCTGCTCCCTTGCTGGTTATAGGATCAATAGAGCAAACCCCTTGTGCTCTCAAGAGCCCAAGTCCTGGCCCAGCTGCTCTGGAAGATGCCCCTAAGGGGCAAGCACAGGGCTCTCACACTGCTCTGCTTGGGGACAGCAGAGGAGGGGCAGTGGCTGAGTGTCCTACCATGGCAGCAGGAGCCCTGCGGTGGGTCAGACTCCTGAGTCCACAGCAGGACTGGAGAAGATCTCATTGTGGGGACCCCAGGGACACCGAGGAGCAGACATTAAAGTTTATAAATATGGAAAGGGTGGGTGTCAGGAGGATGGAGCCAGGCTCTGCACAGGGACACCCAATGATAGGACAAGGGGCAGTGGGTGTCAGCTGGAACAGAGCAGGTTCCACATCAATGTGAGGACCTTCTTCCCAATGAGGGTGACAGAGCCCTGGAAGGGGCTGCCCAGTGGGGTTGTGGAGTCTCCTTCTCTGGAGACGTTTAAAACCTGCTTCACCATGTTCCTGTGTGCCTGGATGTAGGGGATCCTGCTGTGTCAGGGAGATTGAACTGGATGATCTTCCGAGGTCCCTTCCAATCTCGGACAAACCATCTGCAGGGTTTCGGATGGATTCAGAGGGAGAGGAGCCTGGTTGAATGACCCCATGATGCCCCCTGGTGGCAGCAGGGAAGGGTGCAGCTGGGCCATGGGTGGACAACCCCCACTGGTTTGTCTTCCCTGTTTATCTGGGACTGGAAGGAGTCGCTGGGATTTGAAGATGGCCCTGCCCCTCTCAGAGTGATCCAGATTCTTGATCTAGGGAGAGGGGCACAGCAGGGAGGCTCTTAAATGAAGGTGCTCAGGAGAGTGAAGGATGTGGAGAGGGTCTGGTTCCTATGTGCTGAGAAGAAACAGCCCTTCTCAAACCTCTCAGACCTCGCAGGGTGTAGGCAGCACTTGAGGTAACAAACCTCACCTTGGGGACCTCCCTGGGATGTGGGCTGCCCCTTCTGACACCACAGAATCCCAGACTGGTTTGGGTTGGAGGGGAGCTCAGAGCTCCCCCAGTGCCAACCCCCTGCCATGGGCAGCGACACCTCTCACCAGACCAGGTTGCCCAGAGCCCCATCCAACCTGCCTTGGACACTGCCAGGGATGGAGCAGAAACAACATCCCTGGGGAACCTGTTCCAGGGCCTCAGCACCCTCATAGGGAGGGATTTCTGCCTCAGATCTCATCTCAATCTGCCCTCTTTTAGCCTGAACCAAGCCCCCTTGTCCTATCACCAGAGTCCCTTGGAAAAACTACTCCAGCTTTCCTGGAGCCTCCTTCACATATGGGAGTTGCTGTAAGGTCTCCTTGGAGCCTTCTCTTCTCCAGGATGAACAGCCCCAACTTCCTCAGCCTGTCCCCAGACCAGCGGGGCTCCAGCCCTCAGATCATCCTCATGTCCTAGGATAGAGAGGGATGTGGGGTGGATCTGGATTTTAGGGGCAGATCCCCTGTGCTTCAGAGCCTGGGAAGGGACAGCCCTCTTCAAACCCATCAGACCTTGGCAGGTTGCAGATGGAGCCCTCAAATTGGCACCCAGCTCCACCTAGGCTTTGGGGATCTCCTGGGGACTCAGATGGGCTGCTCCATTTGAAAAGTTACTGGTCCCAATGACACCAGGGCTGGGGTGTGTCTGTCTGCAGGACATCATGGTGGTCCCCACCTGCTGTGACACTTCCAGAAAAAGAGCTGCTGGCTGCTCTGGCTGTGGTGGAATGGAGCAGGGTCCTGCAGAGACTCTTAACAAGGTGGGGAGGAGATGAAGGGTGCAACTGGAAGGGGATGGGAAGAGCAGAGGGAAAGGTGGCAGGTGAAGGTGAAAGGTAAAAAAAGGAGGGGTGTGGATGTGGGAAAAGAAGAGAGGAACTGGGAGGAGGAGTGGGGACATCAGTGTTGCTCCTACAGCAGGGACTGGAGATGGCCAGTGGCCTTGGGGGCACCTAAGGTGGTCCTAAGTCCTTGGAGGAGGGTAGAGGGACCCAAGAGTGTGCTGAAAGTCAGATGTTAGACCTGAAGCCTGGGGTGTAAATGGCCAACAAGGTGCTACAGCCTGGTGGGACTGAGTGCTTGGAAGCCCTCAGTGCAGGGTTAGACACCCTAGGGACCAGCTGGCACTGCAGGCAGGCAAAGCAGAGCTCTGGGTAGTGCAGAGCAAGGGCCTGAGGTCCCTGCTGATGCTGAATGAAGAGGGATCACACCCTGGGTGCTGGCAGAGATGGGGCTGAGCTGTTTCCTCACCCTCTTCTTGCAGACTCTCCCAGTTCCCCATTTGCTAACCCAAGGGTTGACACTTGCTCAGTGATAGAAGGAGCTGGATGTGGGGCTGCATCCCCCCGGGTGTGAATGTTCCCATTAAAACTGTGGAGGGGACATCTGTGACATTTCTGGGCTATCTGAGCACCTGGTTGCAAACACAGAAAGAAAAACCCAAGCTGCTGCCCCCGGAGTGGGACCAGACAGCTCAGGCGGTGACAGAGCCTTATTGGCATCCCCAGCTGCTGTCCCTAGCCCGGCTAGAGGTGACCCACAGCAGGCTAGGGACAGTAAGGCTGGCACGGGCTCAGCTCCTGTGGGCTCAGTCCCTGTGGACTCAGCCTGCCTGTCCTAGGTAGCTCCTGCTGGCAGCCTCAGAGGTAGAACAGGAGTGGAATGAAAAACCCGCCCCACCGGGCTTGGCATCGCTTCTGGGCACTGGCCACATGGCAGGTGACTGGGGCGATGCCAGGGTGCGTGAGGGCTTCTGCTGGCCCGTCACGTCTCGTCCTGGCTGGCCCCAGGGGCAGCTGCTGGATGTCACCGCTGCGGCCCTGCGCAGGTGCGGCTTTGGAGGGGGCTGCCTGCCACATGGCTGCAGTGGCACCACAGGTAGTGCTGCAGGGACCGCTTGGGTGGTGCTTCTCCGTGATGGTTTTTCCCCTGTGGTGCTGTCCCAGGGCCAGAGGGGACATGGTACTGGCACTGAGCTGCCTGGCTCAGCTCCCAGTGAGGCACTGGGCAACGCGGGGACAGCCCTGTGTGGGTTTCTTTGTGCTCTTCCCCTTCTGGCCCAGAGGACAGTTGTCCCATCAGGGCCCTGAAATAACACCCCACAGGCTGTCAGTGCTGGACAGTTCAGCCCTGAGTCCTGCCCACAGCCAGCAGCTCCTGAGCCCAGCGGGGCTGCAGCTTCTGTGCTACTCTGTGAGCTGGTTCCCAGGGAGCTGCCAGGGGGTGAGCTCGACTGTCAGAGAATCGTTTGGGCTGGAAAACCCTCCTCCAGTCCAACCACTCCCCCAGCACTGCCAGGACCCCACCTATCCCTTTCAGCTCCACGGCTCCACGACCCCTCCAGACACAGGGACTCTCCACCCTGCCCTGGGTAGCCTGGGCCAGGCCTGGGGAACCCTTTCAGGGAAAAATCCGACTGCAGTGATGCCAAGGCTGGTGCTGCGAGCTGACAGGCAGCCACGGACCAGCGATAGCCTGTGGTGTGGGGCAGCACTGCGTGAACCCTGCAGCGGGCAGGGGATGCCCGACACGACCTCACGGACACTTCTCGCCATTTTGGAATCCTAGCATCGTAAAATCATTTAGGTTGGAAAAGACCTTTGAGATCATCAAGTCCAACCCTTATCCCAGTGTCCCTAGGCCACCAGTAAAGCCAGAGCCTGCTCTCCAGACCCACACAACTTTCAAACACATCCAGGGATGGCGATTCAATCCCCTCCCCAGGCAGCTGTGGGGCCTGGTTGTGTTCTCTAGACCATTTTANCCCAACTCTCTCAGTCTGTCCTCATCGGAGAGCTGCTCCAGCCCTCTGACCATCCTCGTGGCCCTCCTCTGCGCTCGCTCCAGCACGTCCACATTTTACAGCAACGCTGGGTTAAACCTCCTGCCCCCTGGCAGCGCCACCACAGGCACTAGCCCAGGGGGGCTTTGGGAGAGGGGTTGAGCCCATGTCCCAGCTCAGTCCTGCCGGCAGTCGTTGCTTTGGGGTGAAGTCAGCGCCCGCTTGCGTGCGGCGCAGGGCACGGAACAGTTGCCTGCGTCCAGTCCCACCTGCCGCCTGCCCCGGCCGCTTGACTCAGCAGGCTGCGAATATCGCGGTGACAGGGAGGCTGGAAATGCTGCGGGAGCCGGGCAGCGGTGACGCGGCAGGTGCTGAGCCCCGCGCTCGGCCCCGCTGTGTTTTCCATATGATCCCCCCTGGTTTTCTGAAGGTCGAACTTAACCCCCCTGGGAGCAAGGACAGGAGCTGGGACAGTCCTACACAGGAACCATCTCCATCTGCACTGGTAACTGGCAGCAGTACCCTCCCCCAGAGGGGTTTGGGCACCTCCCTTCTGCTGAAATCCAGGGCTTTGGGCATTTTCTGGGCTTTTTTTGGTGTTTCCCATGGGCTCACCATCCACATGAAGTGACAGAGACACACCAAGTGTGGCCACAGGGAGGTAAGGATGGTCCCGGCTGTCTCCTGCTGGGTGGCTTTCATTGTGGCCCGTGGGGGTGGCAGCAGGGACCTTCCCCACCCTGAGCCAGGCTATGGGTGACCAGTCCTTGTTGATACCCATGATACCATCCCATGGAGCCTGACTCTGCTCTCTGCCCTGGTGAAGCTTGTGTCAAGGACACAGAGAGCAGGTCTGGTGGGGAGAGGCCGAGGGAGCTGGGGCTGCTCAACTTGGAGAAGAGGAGGCTGAGAGGAGACCTCACTGCTCTCTACAGCTGCCTAAAGGGAGGTTGCAGTGAGGTGGGGGTTGGCCTCTTCTCCTTAGGAACTGGCAATAGGAGCAGAGGAAATGGGGTCAGATTGTGCCAGGGGAGGGTCAGGTTGTATCTGAGGAAAAACTTCTTCCTAGCAAGAGTGGGGAGGCCTTGGAACAGGCTATCCAGGGAGGGGGTGAAGGCACCACCCTTGGACAGGTTCAACAACTGGGCAGCCAGAGTGTTTGAGGAGATGGGTTGGTGGTTGGGGGTTGTAGGGCGGGCAGTTGGACTTGATGATCTTGGAGGTCTTTTCCAACCTGGATGATTCCATGATTCTAAGGACCTCATGATGCCAAGCTCAGAACCAGCAGTGGCCCAAGTGACAACCACCCTGCTGCTTTCACAGTTCTCCCAGGGTACAAAGAGCCCACTGAGGTTTCCAGAGATGTTCCTGGGGACAGGGCCAAGAGGGGACGAGCACAGAGGATGTTAAACCTTCAAGGAGCCCTTCGTTTATTCTGGGCCTTTGGCATCTCCGCTTTGCTTTACAATGTGAAGTGGGAAGGGCTCAGCACCTCCTGTCTAATCCTGGAGCCCTGTTTAGGGTCTGGACCTAATCTCTGAAAGGCTCCAGGATTTGCCCCAGCTGTCGGAAGCATCTTCTGTCTTCCTGCACTGACACAGCAGCTGTTGTGGTGGGGAACGGTGCTGCTGAGGCTTCCCCATCCCACCTGGCCGGTCCCTGCGCTGGCCAGTCTGGGTGTGTGGGCAGACCTGATGCTTCTGGGGAGCAGCTGCATTAATGTCTTTGCTGTGGGGTGCCATCCATAAACCCAGTCCAAAGGGGGGCTGAAGAAGGAGGAGGATCAGATCCTTCGAGGAAGATAAGACACTCTTGTGACCACCACAGCACACACACAGGGCTTGTGATTTAGCCCTGGATGATAGCTGGAACAGGAGTAGGGGAACATCAGTGGTGCAAAGGGCTGGCAAGACGGGCCCAATCCAATCTATAAAAAGGATCTGCTTCCTGCAGAGAAGAAATCTGTCCTCACTGGGAAAAACCAACACCCTGTACTCCAGCAGCACCCTGAAAACTTGGGAGCTACAGGCAAAAAAGTGTCAAAATTTAAATCACCACTAAAATGTTCCCTTCAAGCCTCCCAGCTGCCTGCAGGAACAGCCAGCTCAGCCCACTCGGTGAGCTCCTTGTTTTCATGCTGAGGTGGAGGAATCACATGGCGGGCTGCTTTTAACTCCTTCACCCCCAAAGTCAGGGGGCTCAGACACCCCGGTCCCCTCCTGGCTGGGGAAAAGGGAGCACCTTCTCCCTTCCCATCAGGTTACTACAAGTGAAACCATCATGGTAGGTAATGAGAATAGGTCCCACTATCCTGGACCTGGTGAGGCTGCACCTTGAGTACTGGGGGTAGTTAGGGCACCACAGTGGAGGAAGGACAGGGAGGGGCTGGAGAGGGGGCGGAGAAGGGATCTGGAGAACAGGGCTGATGGGGAGAGGCTGAGGGAGATGGGCTGTTCAACTTGGAAAAGAGGAGGCTGAGGGGAGACCTCACTGCTCTCTACAGCTACCTGAAGGGGGGCTGCAGTCAGGTGGGGGTTGGCTTCTTCTCCCTAGGGACTGGCGATAGGAGCGGAGGAAATGGGGTCAGGTCGTGCCATGGGAGGGTCAGGTTGTATATGAGGAAAAACTTCTTCCCACCAAGAGTGGGGAGGCCTTGGAACAGGGGCTGTCCAGGGAAGCACCATCCCTGGAGGGGTTCAACAACCGGGCAGCTGTGTGTCCGGGGAGATTTGTCAGTGGTCGAGAGTTATAGAGTGGATGGTTGGACTTGATCTTGAAGATCTTTTTCAACCTGGATGATTCCAAGATTCTATGAAACCTTCAGCTGCTGACAGTGTCGCTAATGGAAACCCTTTGCCTTTGGACTTGAGCAACTGCCACGATGCCTTTGTCATCTGGAGCAGGCAGAGCAGTGTTTCCACGCTTGAGTTTGCCCAACGTGCGACAGCCTTGTTGGCAACATGTGGATAAACAAGATGCCAACATGCTGCGGTAACGTGGCCCAGATAAGTCTGGAGGATAAACCCCGTTGATTCACCGTGAGTCACTCGGTGAATCAACAGCGAAAAAACCATTTGAACATCGTTGAGCAGATTGGAAAGGTCCAGGTTTGTTTAGATCAGAAACTTCAAGCAAACAATCGTGTTGGTTTTCCTTTTCTGGTGAAAGCATTTAATTTTCCACCGTTCTCACACGGATTGAAGGAGGAGAGGAATCTGACTCTCATTTCCTCAAGAGCTGGAGTTGTGCTATTGATCTCTTTAACTTTTCTCAGAACTCCTTAAATTGCTTTTCTTATCACAAAATCAAAAGAAACCTGCTGTTTGAAAGGTGTTTTGGTGTAGATTAGACACCCTGATCAGGGACGATGCAGGGAGGACACCTGAGCAGAGCTGGAGGTGGCTACATGTGAGCTGATGGAAAAACTCATCCAGCCATGGGCCATGTGAATGCTGAGGGGTCGGGGAAGTGTCAAGAGCATCCTAGACAGCATGAAATCCCTGTTGGCCAAGGTATGGAGAAATGAGATCTTCCTCTCCTCTGGGTGCCAGACCCACCAGGCAGCCGACAGGACAGATGGACAGGCTCCTCCAGCCCTGCCTTGCTGTGCTGGGGAGCAGGGATGGGTTCTCTTTTGCCAGGGCAGCTGCAGAAAATTTTCTGGTTCATGATCTGCTTGGCAGGTTTGAGCCACAACAAACCCCTCTGGGCAGCAGGAGGGTCTGCCAGTACCTGTCCATAGCCCACAGGCTGCAGAAATATCAGGGAGCCCTGTGTCACCCTCTCTTGCCTCAGGCAGCTCATTCCTCAGGCATCCCAGGGTTGTTTGGGGAAGGAGGAGACTTTATTCATCAGACTGCTTCTCAGTGATGACAATCATTGAGGAACATCTGGGTTGTTGTGTAGTTTTGGAGGAAACATGCCCTGCCTCAGGTACTGATATCATGTCTAGGGGTCCTGGCTTTGTCCTGCTGCCAAACACTGCTGCTGAAATAACCAGGGGGGGAGAAAAATCCCTCCCTGGAGCAGAAGGATCCTGTAGCCCTGGGGCAGGATCAGAGCCCATAGGTGACTCTTGCACCACCTGAATCCGTGTGACTTCCGTAGACAGTGGCTCTAATGAACTTTCTTCTCGGCTTGCAAGAGGAAGCGTGGGGTCTCTTCATGCTCTTTCTGGAGCTCAGGAGTCACATGTCTTGCTGGCTGCCTGTGCAGAGCCCCACGGGCAGGCCTCCTCAGAGTGATGCTTCCATGCAACCATCAATCTTGCAGCCCTGCATCTGGCCAAGCTCAGCTTCCCCATGACACCCTGATGGACCAGTGAGCCAACACTGCTGCCCTGGCTGCCTCTCCCCATCCTCTTTCCACCTGATCCATAGCTTCTCCTTCAGCTGTGATGCATCTTTGGCTCCTTTTTGGGAGGTCACCAACCCTGCATAGCCTAGTCTGCTCCATGGGCTTCTGCTCTTTCTTCTGTCTCTCCCCTTCCTGGGTGACTATAGCTCCCCTGAACCGGAAACCCTTCCCACACCTTGTTAGCAAAGCTGAGGTCATCCAGCCCTGTCAGAGCACAGAGCTTCCTTCATGCCTGGCTGTCCCAGAGATGCCCCTTGACCCTGATGTCCACACTTGGAGGTGTTTCCTTCACAAAACCATGAGGCTTTGGGCTGATGCCCAAGATTCAGGGGGGATCCTTGAGGTGAATCTCATGTTGGGGGCTGAAAGAAGGGATCACAAGTAGTAGAATCACAGAATCATAATGGCTAGAAAGGAACTCCAGGATCATCAAGTCCAGCCCTCATGCCAACATCTCCCTAACCCCTAGACACTGGCCTCAAGTGCTCTAGCTACTCAGTTTTTAAACACCTTCGGGGATGGGGACTCCATCACCTCCCTGGGCAGCCTGTTCCAGTGCCCAGCCACTCTCTCAGGACTTCTTCCTAAAGTCCTGGGATGACCAGCCCCACTGGACAAAGACCTGGTCATGTGGGCAGGGCTGGAGTGCTGGGTGCAGGTCATTCTTCTCCAGAAATGTGGGCCAGGGGTACTGGCATCTGGATTGGTCCAGATGATCCCAAGCTGGAGGAGCAGAGAGGTCTGGGCTTCCAGTAGAGACTATGGGAGGACATGGAGGGGAGTAGGTGGATTTAAGGGATCAGAGTGAGATTAACAGGGAGGACTGGAGGAGGTGGATCTGGTGCTAATGCAGGGCTGGGGAAGACATGGGAGGGTGCAGGCTCAATGGGGAAGGGAGAGGGAGGATTCGCGGGAGTAGTGGGTGCTGAGGAGGTGGCACTGGTGGAGTTGGGAAGCCCTTAGCTAGGGGGTTGCTGGTGCTGGGCACAGGATCCATGTCCCTGAGAAAGGTGACCTGGCACTGGCCTGTCCAGTCCTGAGCAAGCCTGAGGGGGGTGGTGTGGGGGCCAGGACCATGTGCTGCTGTCCCATAGGAGGGGGTAGGGACATGCTGCTGATTGTGCAGGTCCTGGGTGGCTATTCCTGGCGGCCACCGCCTGCGCAGGCAGATTGGTTTGCAGGGAGGTGACAAGTGCCAGCCAAAGCCTATAAAAACCCCCCACCTCCTGTTCTGCCTCAGTGACCTGGTTCCCCCCTTCTAGCACAGCCGTCCCAGAGCAGAGGCCGTCTGTCCACAGCAGAGACACCTGGTCCAGAGCAGGGACCCCAGCTTTGTAGTCAGGATCACGGATCTGGAGGAGAGACCCTTGATCTGGAGCAAGGACCTCAAAGCAGAGCAGAGATCCCGGAGCTGACACCCCAAAACATCCTCTTCCCCTGCCCCCAGGCTTTGTAGCCATGACCGGCAAAACTGCACCTCCAGCCAAGAAACCGGCTCCAGCAGCTGCAAAGAAAAAGACAGCGGCCACCCCAAAGAAAGAACCAGCGGCCACCCCAATGGAAGAAACCGCAGCCACCCCAAAGGAGGAATCAGCGGCCACTCCAAAGGAGGAACCAGCGGCCACCCCAAAGGAAGAGCCAGCCCCAGCTGCTGGGGACACCCCAGCCCCTGAGCATCCCCCTTCTGAGGAGCAGTCTGTAGCCCCCACAGACCAACCTGCTCCTGAAGCCATGGCAGAAGGGACTCCAGCCTCTGAAGAGGGCTCCCCAGCTCCCCCAGCTGAACCCCAAGCCCCAGCCCCTGAACCAGAGCCTGAGAAACCAAAGGCAGGTGAGGATGGAACTGGACACCCAAGTGGGGAGGGGAGATGTGGAAGGCTGGGAGGGGGCAGATGGGGGTGTCAGGGTGAAGGGCTAAGGGGGTGAAGTCACCAAGGGTATTTTTGCAATGGGATAGGGTTGGGGGATTAGGAGGATGAGGGCGGGGCTGGAGACCAACACAGAGGTTGGGTGATTGCCCTCCAATAGCCCCAGTGCCCAAGGGTCCTTCTCACTGGTCCACCCCACCATTACTTGTTCCAGAGCCACCCAGCTCCCCTTTGTCCTTGGCCGTGGAAGACGTGAAAGAGAACGCGGTCACACTGACCTGGAAAGCCCCGGAGCAGACTGGCCGCTCGGGTCTGGATGGATACGTGGTGGAGTTCTGCAAAGATGGAAGTAGGCTTGGGCTTTCCTGCCTCATCTGCATGGAGGGCTGGTGGGCTGCTGCGGAGCTGTAGGGTGGAGCTGGGCAGCACCTGCCAGCTCATTCCCCTGGGCACCGTTCCCTTTCCTTTGCCCAAACGTTCATGCAAAATGTTCATGGGGGAGAGGAGCTTTCCATTGGCTTCAGGGGCTGGAACAGGTTTAATGTTGCTGCTGTGTCCATCTGGAGGGTGGAAACACCAGTGTTACCCACTGGATGGTCTCAGATGAGCTCCAGCTCTGCAGAGAGTTGGTGCTAGAGTGAGAGTGGGAGACCTCAAGAGGAAGAAGATGCAAATCTGCCTTGTTTGCCCAAAATGAGGTGCAGAAGGAGTGAGGATGAGATGGCAAGACGAGGGAGGATCCTAGGCAGTGCACTGGGAGTTGGCAGGAATCAGCAGGCCAGATCTGACCAAGTGAGATGGGGCTTGAGATTGCCTGCAAAGAGGATGGCTGTGGGAGATGGAGGTGGGCTGGTGGGGGGCAGCAATCCTCTGGTTGCACTGCTGGCTGGTGGAATGGGCTGGGTGTTTTGAGCACTCCACTGTAACCCTGCCTGGCTTTGGGGTGAGAATTAGTGACCTGTGTGGCTGGGGACATCTACAAGAGGGGCTGGGGTGGCCTTGGGGAACTCAGTCTGTGGCCCTTGGGGTTTAGCTTGTGTCAGGCTCCACCAGCACGCACTTGGCTGTGGGAAGCTCTCATCACTGGGATGGGGGCTGGGGAGGTGACCACCTCTGGATGGGATGTGTGAGGGGGCCTTTGAGTGAGACAAGAGAATTTCAGTTCCTGGAAGGTGCTGGCTGACGGCCACCCAAAGGCCACAGCTTTGGACACTGTCCTGGCTGCTTTGTGTTGGGCTGGGTGACAGGACTGCCTCAGTCACTCAGCGATAACCACATGAGCTCCAGGGTTCCTCCACTTCTGATACAAGACCCTGTTTTGGCTAAAATATGGTGAGATGTGAGTGAGGGCTGGTTTGAGTAACCCCAGTGGTGAGGGAAGAGAGGTGCTGGTGGGATCTGGCTGCTCTGATGACACTAACAGGAGAACCTTCTCGGTCTGAAGGTGCTCATGGGGGCTTAGCAAACCCTGACACACGTGGGTAACTCTGGTTGCCCAGCCAGGACACCGACCCTTTGGTGAGTGGGGTCTGAAGACATTCAGTGCTCTGTAAGGCTGTGCTGGTTGGCTGACATGGGAGGGCTTCTGCCCTTTCCAAGCGAGAAGAACAGAGTTTGTAAGATCTGCCTAGCTGGGGGCAGGTGAAGAGCAGACCTTGTCCCGTGTGGAGGATGCTTTGGGCAACGTGGTAAAGCCAAGGAGTTATCCTGGAGCAGTTAGAGGAGCTGGCAGGGTGGTCAGAAGTTCTTGACAACTTCCAAAAATGCACCCAGCAGGGACCATGTTTGATGGTAGAATGTTTTTTCTCACTTACAAACAGCCTCCTACTCTACACTTGAGCTTTAGTTAGCACTGTGTACCACATGCTCCTTGGCAGGGTAGGGTGGCCAATCTCTTGGCTAAGATACTTCCATCTGCTGGTGCCCCAAATCACAGAATTACATAGAATCCCAGAGTGTTAGGGATTGGCAGGGACCTAGAAAGATCATCCAGTCCAATCACCCTGCCACAGCAGGATCCCCTAGATCCAGTTGAACAGGAACATGGTCAGGTGAGTTTCAAACACCTCCAGAGAAGGAGACTCCACAACCCCCCTGGGCAGCCCTTCCAGGGCTCTGTCACTCTCCCTGGGAAGAAGTTTCTTCTCATATTGATGTGGAACCCGCTCACATCCATTGTCCCTTGTCCTAGCATTAGATGACACTGAGCAGAGCCTGGCTCCATCCTCCTGACACCTGCCCTTTCCATATTTATCAACATTAATGGGGTCAAATCACTCAGCCTTTCTGAGAAAGGGGTTCTTTGCTGCTGGGTTTCACCCCCTGTGGCTTGATTCTGCTCTTTGAGGGGGAGGGTGTCTGCCTGTCCATTGCTCATCTGAAGCACCCTGCTGGGTTCGTCGTAGGCTCAGACTGGACAGCTGCGAACCAGGAGCCTTTTCTTTCCACCCGCTACACAATCCAAGACCTCAGCTCCGGTGACAAGATCCATGTTCGGGTGAAGGCTGTCAGTGCCAGCGGTGCCAGCGTCCCAGCGACTTTGGAGCAGCCGGTCCTCATCAGGGAGATCCTTCGTAAGTACCACCGCTCCCACCCTGCACAACCCTCTCTGGTCTGTGTCAGTAGTCCAGAGAAATCTCAGCACAGCCCTGTGGGTTGAGCAGCCCCTGTGCTCTCACACGTCACAGCCCAGCCTTTGAGGCATCATTCTCCAGCACGGTGCCCAGTCCCCTTGGAGTGGGGTGGAGTAGCTGCTCTGTGTCAAGAGTGACCTTGGAAATGGTGAAGGTCTGGAGACCAAGGGCTCAAAGTCACAGAATCACAGAATTATGGAGGCTGGAAAAAGCCTCTAAGGTCATCAAGCCCAGCCCATGATCCAACATCACCACAAATCAGTCAAGTTGGAAGAGACTTCCAAGCTCCTCCAGTCCAACCATCACCCCAAGCCCACCCTGCCCACCAAACCCTGTTCCCTGCATTGACAGCTACTCCTTTGCTGCGGGAACACAACACGGAGCCTCGCATTCCCACCTCACTGCAAGAGCTCAGAATCAGTCCCATGTCCATGCTACGTCCTTTCGTCGCTGGCGTCTCCGAGATGCTGTGGCACGCACGGCTCTGTTTGTTTAGCTAAGAGGAAGTCAGGGGCCGGTGGTGTGGGCCATGGGAACTCTAATCATGCTGAACTCGCTAACGAAGGACTCACTGTCATGCTTGGCAGGACTCGCATTCCTCCCCGGGGTGCTGCCAGGGTGCTGAGGCTGATGGACGGCCACGAGGCTGCTTTTCACTTACCAGACATCAGGCAGAGCTGCATTTTCCCTCAACGAGGGGTTATTAATCTGCCGGTTTCCCTGTTGCTCAAAGAACTTGTTGACTTTCTCAACTGCTCACAAACAGTAGCAATAACAACACAATTATCCCAGGTCCCATCAGCTTTTCTTAGGAAAAGGCTTGGAGAAGTCTATCAGCAACTGGAAAGGATCTGGCAGGGCCTGTCCTCTCAGTCTGTTGCGGGGTGGACATGGCTCAGTGGTTGGGGTCTGTTGTGGCGTTCACCTCCAAATCCCAAAGGCATCCCCCCATACACTGTGGATTCGGAGTCACCATCCCTGGAGGTGTTTAAGGATAGACTGTGCTGTGCTCTGGTGTTGGGTCATAGGTTGGACTTGATGATCTTGGAGGTCTTTTCCAGTCTCAATCACTCTGTGGCTGGGGAAACTGAGGCACGGGACCACCATGAGATGCTAGTCACATAGCTCCTGTTTCCCGCTTCTAGTCCCATGCTGAACCCACCAGTTCAAACCCCCTGTTCTGCTGCCTGAGCATCATCCCAGCCACATGCACCAGCCACGAGCTGGAAACCCCAAAGAGCTGAAAGACCACCCCACAACTCACACTGGCTCCACACTAGTGGGTTTTTTTTCCATCTCTCTTTTTTTTTTTTCCCCTAAAACCCTCTTCATCATCAAACAGCTTTTGAATTTCACTTGACACAGAGCCCTCTGCTCTGCTGGCCTTTACTGAGGAGCAGATCAGCCCTTGAAGTCCCTCTGCCTCCCTGCACCCAGCGCTGGTGTGTGGTGGGTGCTCAGGTCAACTCCCCTCTGCCCCATCTTGCACTTTCTGGTCATCAGAGTTTGTTGGGGGCTGCCCTTTGCAAGCCCCTCTCCCCACCCTGTTCATTTATAGCCTCACACAGGATTTTAAATAGCAGCAGTGCAGATGGCAAAGAGTTTAGGAACAGGTGGGACGAGTGGGTTTGGAAGAGGAGAGAGATGAGGAGAAACCAGATGAAGCTTTGGTGTGGGAATCACATTTTGCAGGGAACTGGGGCAGGAAAAACACCTTTCCAGGGAGAACCAGGAAAACCAGCTGGGCACTGACCCCAGCCACCACCATGAGCTGGGGAAAACACTCAGGAATGGGTGCTACCCCTCCCTCCAGCTCAGGTTTCCCTGCCCCACTGGGACTGATGAGCCCAAGTGGCAGCGGATGCTGGGATCCCTGCAGGCAGTGGTGCTGTGAGCAGAGGAAGGACTGGCTCAGCTGTTGGTGGGACTGTCTGGGATTGCTGGGCATCTCCCTGCCCTCCCCAGCCCATGGTCCGCGTTCCACCCTCACAGCTGTTTCTCCATCGCTCAGTCCCAGTTTAACTCTGGCCAAGCCCCCTCCCCAGAGCTCAGCTGCAGCACGTTCAATCTGGCAGGCCCTCACTCTGCTCCGAGGGGCTCCGTAACCCCAGTGCCTCTCCAGGAGGATCACCGAGGGGCACTGCGGCGGTAGGGTTACATGGAGGCTATTTTCACCCCAGTGAGGAGCCACACACGGTACCAGCATTCTCCAGTGGGGTTTTTGCTGAGCTTTGTTATGTTCCCTTGGGGACATCAGCCTCTGCCTTAAGCCCGGAGCTTTCACAGCTCTGCTGCGAGTAACCAGGCACCCCATCAGGCTCGCAATGGCCTTGAGCGCACGGTGAAGGTGGAGGTCTGGTGACCCTCGTCCTTGCTGGGACTTGGGATGTGTGTGTCTGGAAAATCCACTTTCTGAGCTGGGACAGAGATTTCCTTACTGGGAGATGCTGTTCTCTGTCTTGCGACCATATGTGGCTCTTCTGGTCAAGCTGAGGTTCATCTTCATGATCTCAAGGGTATGGATGGTCCATTGAGGTGATGCTGTTGGGTTGGTGGTCTGGTATCTTGAGAATGGAGACAATTTTGGGGTGAAAGCAATGGGGTGCTGGCGTGGCCCTGCAAGAAAGCCAGGAGATGAGAGGGAATCACGGAATCACAGAACATTAAGGATTGGAAGGGACCTTAAAAGATCATCTAGTCCAATGTGCCCGCCACAGCAGGTTCCCCTAGATCCACTCACACAGGAACACGTCCAGGTGGGTTTTAAATGTCTCCTGAGACAGAGACTCCACCACCTCCCTGGGCAGCCCTTTCCAGTGCTCTGTCACACTCACTGTGAAGAAGCTCCTTCTCAGAATGATGTGGAATCTTCTGTGTTCCAGCTCATACATGTTGCCTACTGGCTCCATCCTCCTGACACCCACCTTTCACATATTTATAGACGTTAAAGTGGTGTTTCTGGGTGGGATTTCTTGGTGGCCAAGCACAGGGATGTGTAGGGTGGAGGGATGTGATTTCCTCAGCCCCACGGCACAACTTTCTGCTCCTCAGAACTCCCAAAGATCCGCATGCCCCGTCACCTGCGGCAGACTTATGTCAGACGTGTAGGAGATGCTGTGAACCTGATGATCCCTTTCCAGGTAGGTGGATCATTTAGCATTTCATCCCCCAGTTTAGCTTTTGCAGTGGCTTTTCTAGTCACTGTGATATCCTTGGGGCTGAACTTGGGCTGGCTTGTCCTAGTCCCTGCAGATCATGAGCTAAGGGTTGAGCGATGGGGTGGAAACCTTTCTGCCATTGTTGCCCAGCTCCCTTTTTTCTCCAGCCCTGTCCTCATTGATGAGGTTGGCAATGGGACAGCCCCAAAGACACCAGGACACTGTTGCTACTCTCCCACCCCACAAGCGCTGTTCAGCTTGTGCTCCTGACTGAGCCTGGCAGGGTTCTGTCCATGTACATCCAAACACCACAGCAGGAGGAGCCCTGGGGAGACCCTCTGGAGCAGGATAGCCTCAGGGCTGTGGCAGAGTGATGCTGACCCTAATGCGAGGTCAGCTGGAGGTCCTCTCCTCAACTGATGGTCACATACTGGGGCATCTCCACCATGAAATGGAGAAAACCAGCCTGGAATCGTGCTGGCCAAGCAGGGAGAAGTGGGAGGCAGCAAGCTGCCCCTGAGCTGAGGGTAATGCCCATGCTGTGTCTCACAGCGGGTTGGAGATGGTGCTGGCCCTGCTCCAGCCACGAACTGGCCTTAGATGTTGGATTCAGAACCCTGCTGCTAGGCTTGAACTGGTCTCAATGCCTGGGCCACAGCAGCACAGCTCTCCCTGCATGCCTTGGGCAAGTAGGGCTGGGCTTGCTCTATGCGGGTCTTGTGGGCCCAATGTGTTCCAGCATCATCCCTGGAGACTGATGACTTCCCTTCAGTGGGGCTGTAGGTGACTCCCTGGGGACTCCTGGTTGGCAGAGGCAAGATCCAGGCCCCTGCTGCCCGGCCAAAGTGGGGTGGCTCTGCCCACCCATCCTTCCCAGCAGGACCCGTTGGTACCATGTGCTCGAGTGGCTCCTAACCTGCCTCTGCGGGTTGCTCCAGGGAAAGCCGAAGCCGGAAGTGGTCTGGACCAAGGGTGGCCAAGCCCTGGACACCAGCCGCATCAACATTCGCAACACGGAGAGGGACACCATCTTCTACATCCGCAACGCGCATCGCAATGACTCTGGCCAGTATGAGCTTGCTGTGAGGATCAATGGAGCAGAGGACAAGGCTACCCTGGACATCCGAGTGATCGGTAAGGCTGGGGTTGCAAAAGGACCCTGCAGGGTCACTGTGGGGCTCATTTCTGCTCCTTGCTTGGGTGTAGCTCATGTTCTGGTGGGATGGAAACAGGGCCAAGAGCAAGGCTAGGGGTTTGTAGGGTCCCTCTCCTAGTGAGATCTTCTCAATGATCATGGAGGGCTCTCTGGCTCCGTGAAGGGTTTTTGCTTCTCATCCCTTGTGAGCTGCAACGGAGTTAGAAGAGGTTAAAAATGAGGTGAAGGGGATGATCAGGGCACAGACTACGGGGGAAGAAGATGAGGATTCCACTCTGTAGGGTTTCCTTTTGCAGAGCCACCAGGCCCCCCCGAGAACCTGAAGCTGGTGGACGTGTGGGGCTTTAATGTGGCCCTGGAGTGGACTCCCCCAGCAGACAATGGGAACTCTGACATCAAGGGCTACATGGTGCAGAAGTCAGACAAGAAGAGTGGGGTGAGTCTGGGCCCTCCTGCTGGGGATGTCTTGATGGGAGGGGGCAGCTGCTCACCCTCGGCTGCCCCCCCAGCTTCTCCATCCTTTGGACAACCTGTCCATCCTCTGCACCCTTCTGTTTCCCCCCCAGAAATGGTTCACGGCACTGGAGCGCTGCAGCCGCACCAGCTGCACCATCTCCGACCTCATCATTGGCAACACCTACTCTTTCCGTGTGTTCGCGGAGAACTCCTGCGGGCTGAGTGAGAAAGCAGCCGTCACCTCCGCAGTGGCCCACATCCAGAAGACAAGTAAGGATGAGGCTCTATGTAAGTGGTGGTGGGCAATTGGGGTGCTCTCCCCATTTGGGCTACTGAGGCTTCCCCGAGTGCTGGGGGCAGTGCTGGGCCACTCCCTTCAAGAAAGAGATTGAGGGGGCTGGAGCAGATCCAGAGGAGCAATGAGGCTGGGGAAGGGACTGGAGGGAAAGGCTGATGGGGAGAGACTGAGGGAGCTGGGGGTGTTTAGCCTGGAGAAGAGGAAACTCAAGCGGGACCTTCTCCCTCTCTCCAGCTCCCTGAAGGGAGATTGTAGTCATGGGGGGGTGGAATCGGGCTCTTCTCCCAGGCAATCAGTGCCAGGGCAAGACAGAAGGTCTGAAGCTGCCAGGGGAGGGTTAGTTTGGATGTTAGAAAGCCTTTCCTCACATAAAGGGTGATCAGAGCCTGGAATGGACTGCCCAGGGCCGTGGTGGTGGAGTCCCCATCCTTGGGGGTGTTGAAGGACACCATGGCCATGTCCCTTAGTACCCTGGTCTAAGGTGATGGGGTGATGTTAGGTCCTGGGCCAAAGCAGGATACAGGAGGGGTGAGGAACAGCCCTGGTTTTGGCTCTGCAACTCAGGATCAGCAGAGAAAGAGACCCTTGTAATGGTCCATCTCCAGGGTAAGTCTCCAAACCAGCATCCCTCAGCCCCTCAGGGACTGAGCACTGACATGATTTGGTTGGATTGCAGGAGATTTATAGAGAGGGCTGATCTGAGCTGAAGACCATGTCCGTGGGTAGGCTGGATGCTGTCTGGCTTGCTTTGTGAGGGAGTCACTGAATCAGAGAATCATCCCAGTTGGAAAAGATCTGCAAGATCATCAAGTCCAATGGTCCACCCTACAGCCCCCAACTACTAACGCAGCTCCTGGAACACCCTGTCAAAAGGGATAGAAGTGTTTTGGAGCACCTTGTGCTGAATCACAGAATTTGTTGGGGTGGCATGGACCTCCAAAGCCCATCTAGTCCAACCAAGCAGGGCCGGCACTCACCAGACCAAGTTGCCCAGAGCCCCAGCCACCCTGACTTTAAATGGCTCCAAGGATGGGGCCTCCACCTTCTTTCCAGGTAGCCTGTTCCAGGAATCTCCCACCCTTAGAACCTCAGATTCAAGATCTTTTTCCTCTTGTCTAGCCTCACTTTGCGTTTTTCCAGCTTCAAACCATGACTTCTCATCCTATTGTGAACACCCTGGTGAATGCCCCTGATCCTCTGCCCAGGAGCCTGAGCTCTGCCCCATCCCAGAATTATTTCATTATTATTAATTATTTTCTCAGAAACCACTTACCAGCCAGAGAAGATCCCCCAGCGGGACATGATGGAGCCTCCAAAGTTCACCCAGCCCCTGACAGACCGAACCACTACCCGAGGTTACAGCACCCACCTCTTCTGCTCTGTGCGGGGCTTCCCCCAGGTCAGTGCAGCACCTCCTCTGCCTGTGGGCACCCACCAGTAGGGTTTTTGCAAGGTGGCTGGAGGTGCTGGGAGATGGTTGGTCATGCTGGGATGAGATTACGGGGCTGCAGCTGCCCTCTGAGTCAAATTGGAGCAAGTTTGCAGTGTTTCTGAATGGAGATGGGAGACTGGTCCTGATTCAGGCCGTGTCCTGTTCCCTTCTGCAGTGCGGGGAGAGGTGTGGGGCAGTGATTTGGGCTCAAGAATGGGAGGTTTAGCTCTTCAAACTACTATGAATCAATCCCACTTTATCCACCAGCTTCAGACTGGGCCAAGGCAAAGCCAGAGGCTCGTGGCTGCATTTTGGGGCCAGTTAGCTTTTTCATCTCTCTCCCTGCTTAACACTAATCAATCAATCCATCTATCCATCCATCAACCAATCCTGCTGCCTTCCAGCCCAAAATCATCTGGATGAAAAATCAGATGGAGATCCGGGAAGACCCCAAATATATCGCGATGATCGAGCAGGGTGTCTGCTCCCTGGAAATCCGCAAGCCCAGCCCTTTTGATGGGGGGGTCTACACCTGCAAAGCTGTCAACCCCCTGGGTGAAGCCTCGGTAGACTGCAGACTCGATGTGAAAGGTAAGATGGACTCAGAGGGAGAGGAACAGGTCTCCTTGGCTGCTTTTCCCTGATGTCTCTCTCACAGTCGTGAGGTTTGTGCTTGTTGTGTGTGGAGCCTGGTGATGGGGAAAGCTTAAGGATCCTGGGAGCTGGAGCTCTGAGCTCCAAGGTCTTGAAGCACCTTGACATCACCTTTTTATGACAAAAAATGGGGAGGAAACCAGAAACCAAAGCAGAAGGAGAAGAGGTGCTGGTGGAGGCTAGGACAGTCTGTTGCTCCTCACAGCCTCTACCAGCACTCATGTCCCCGTCCATCCACACTGCCTGCACTGGGGTGGTGCTGAAAGTCCTTCACTCACACCTGGGTTGTTCTGATTTATGTCTCGGGATCCTGCCCAGACTTTCCAGCTCACATTTCCCTGCCTCAGCAGAGCCCATCCCCGCTCTGTTCCCTGTAGATGCCACCCCTGCTCCCTGCAGACGCCCCACGGCGTGCAGGAGGACGTGTCTCCTCACACCGCCTGCCCTCATGTGTCCTCAAGCGACAGCATGTCCTCACGCACCTTATTTTCATCATTTCTCCTCCCGTGACTCCCCAGCACACAGTTGCCCCGAGCCATGCTCTGCCCTACTTCCCTCGCAGGCCCTGGCAGGTTCCTGGGCTCCCTCAGTCCCTGCTGAGGCTACTAGGCTGCCGGTGCCACGGGGTTGGTGCTTGGCTCTACAGCTGCTGGTGTCAAGGGCTTCCAGCCAGTGCAGCCAACAGTGTCCCAGCCAGCCCTGTCCCCAGAGACCCGTGGGCAGAGCAGTTGGGCAGCAGCACGGTGGAGTCAGCCAGGGAGATGGGCTTGTACTGGGGGCACAAAGCAGCTGGAGTCCCGCCAAGGGAGCCGGCAGTGAGGGTAGGGTATGTGGCTGCATCCTGGGATGGTGTGTGGGTGCACGCTGGTGCAGACACCAGTGAGTGGGTTATGCCCTGGTTCACATTTGGAAGTCAAAAGGGGAACAAGACGAGGGGAGCTCAGGGGGTTACATTCTCCTTTGCTCTGCTGCAGTGCCCAAGTGAGGACATACCAGAGGGCGAGATGAAGAGCAAGGTAGGTTTGGGCTGTGGCTGGAGGGAGGGTGGATCATTTCGCTGTGGGTGGAGTGTCCTGGATTAGCCCTCATCACCTGCTGAAGGAGCCCCAGCTCAGCTCTTCCTGATCCCATGGCTGGAGATGCACTGGTGGGGTGGGATGCTGCAGGACCTGACAGAAAGCTGCCCCTTTGCAAGGGGGAGTGAAGGCTGTAAATATGGCCAGGAGGGAGTGTTCTCCCTCTTCCCAGTGATGGAGAACAGTGTGAAGACTTCTGTGCCTGAGCAGAACAGTGGGCAGAGCCCCAGTTTGCAGGCAGAACTCAGAACTGGGGCACCAGGGGCTGGATGCACATGAGGGGCAGGACCTGGGGCTGAGGGCAGCTCTAATGGGGTGTGGAATATGGGCTGTGGGGTAGAAAAGCAGAGTTAAAGGGTTGCACCTGAATTTTGTAGAGCAGGAGGAGAGGCTGGGAGAGCTGGGCTGGGTTTTGCATTAGAGCTGTGGCTGGGACGGGGGTCTCCATCTCATCCCTGACAGCCCCACTCTCTCAGCAGGGGTGCCCTCACAGGAGTCAGATCTCATTCCTCTGCCCCAGGTGGATGCTGCAGCTGCTGTATGGTACAGAAGCTCATGGTGATGCTCCTGGCCAGGGCCTCTGCTGCCTGCTGGGCTGCCCCTTCCCTGGCAGTGCTCTGGGGCTGGGGGGCTGCACTTCAGCCCTGGGAAAGTCCTCTCTCAATGTGGCCTTAGCTGTGACAATAAAACAAGCTCAACTGAGGGGCTTTGGTCCTAATAAAAACTCCCCAAATCTCTTTGTCCTTCTTGTTGAGGGGTTGGTGTGGGTGTGAGGAAGGTAGAGTGGGGAGAGCTGCCAGGGATGCTGCAAGCCCATACAGCATCCCACCAAACCAGGGGTGGAGGATCTTGAAAAGAAGGACCAGCCTTATAAAACACATGAAGATGACTAAGACAGAAGCAACCCAGCAAGGAGGTGGAGAAGGCTGGGGAAAAGCTTCCTTCTGGAGCTGGAGAGCGATTCTAGCTGGGGGAGATATAAATAGCAGCATCAGAGCTGTGTCATGTTGATGCTTCTTCATCAAAGCACAATTTCCTTATCTACAGCAGTGATGGAATGATACAGCCACGTGCTGCCCTCCCCAGGGCTTCAGACTACTGGAGCAGGACATGTCGATGCATTATCTGGGGGAGGAGGAATGGGCCTCGTTAGCTGCTGATAACTCCTGTGCACAGAGATGACTCTTCCTTACAGCTCTAAGACAGGCCCACGCCGATGCTGTTTATGAACAGCAGCCCAGACAGATCCATCTCACTGACTAAGCTCAGTACTAGCCAAGGGTCAGCAGCAGCACATCCCTCCTCTGCCGGAACAGCATCTCTCTAGGGCTGGTAGTTCTGGCACGTGGGTGGGGGAGATTCTGCCCTGAGCATGCTTATGTGCTGGCAGGCCCTGGCACTGTCCAAACCCAGCCTGGGCATCACAGAATCCCAGGCTGGGGGGTTGGAAGGGACCTCTGGAGATCACCAAGTCCAACCCACCTTCCAGAGCAGGGTCCCCTAGAGCAGTCCTCACAGGAGCAATCCAGGAGGGTACTCGATGATCTCTTGGGTCCCTTCCAACCCCTAACATCCTATGATCCTATGACTCTGCTGCACAGTCTGCCTTTGGTGCCACTGGAGGGGACAAAGTCAGCCAGTACCTGCAGCTAAACTACCTGACTCCTCTCTGCAGCATCTCTGCTGCAGTCCCTGCTCCCGGCTCTGCAAGCTGGAATCCATGGGGTTACTGCTGGTTGCAGAGCCACAGCAGTGCCCACTCTAGACACCAGTGCTACCATCAGAGGGCAATGTCGGATTAGCTTTAAGCCCAGCTGGTGGCCACCCTGGTTTATTGACTTGGCTGGGCTTTGGGTGGACCCATCAGGGTGGATGTTGCAGCCCAGCAGGGCAGTCAAGAGCAGATCTTTCCCTGGCGTGCTCACACCTGACCTCAGACACTGTGAGGGCTGTCCTGGTCCCTTTGATGTCCCCAGTGTCTCAGCATGTGTCGCTGGGGGCCAGCACTGGGCTGTGTCGGTGGCATTTGCCAACCCAGAAGGGGAAGCAGCAGCTCCAGGACTGTGTGGTGCTGCACACTGTGCCCTTCCCAGCCTCTGAATGCAGTCGCACAGGGCAGAGCGTGTGGAACCCCACAGGGGACCCGAGTGGGTAACAACCATCTGCTTTTAGTGAGCTCTTCCCAGGAAAGGTCTGGAGAGCACCAAGTGGAAAAATCCACTGCACTGGATTTGCCTTTACAGGCCCTTTAATTTATGAGCATCTCAGTCACCAGGATCCTGGGCACCTGAGCAAGGACAGGGCAAAGGCAGCTTGAGGAAAGCTGCCCCTTGCAAATGACAATCAGACCTTCACTTGGTAAAACCCAGCCCTAGCCTGAGGCTGAGCTGTCGCTGTGAAAGGGGCCACAGGAATAGGGTAGGGGGGTCCTCTCTGCACTGCTCTGGGGTTGTGGCATCCTCGGGCGCTAACAGTAAAGGTTTTGGGGTTCTTTGACTTGAGGAGGCTGGCAGGGTGCTCAGGGCCCCTCCATCCTAGTGAAGCCCAAGGGAACGGTCTTCTCCTGTCCTGCTCCCATGTTGCCCAGTGTGGTCTGAGCCAGGAGCCTGGACTGGATTTCTCAAGATTCTTGCAAAATGGAGGAAGCTGAGCCCCTGTATTTGCTGCTCCTGGTTTGCTGCCCTCCTCATCCTCTCAGAGGATGAAGGTGCTCCTTCCAAGCTAGGGAAGGGACCCTCAGCAGCCCCACTGCCCCTGCCATGAGCTCATCAACCTCCTTCATCTGAGCTCCAGTTCCTCTCTGCACCCTCTGCTAGCCCCTGCTCTCTGCATCCCTTGTCAGCCCCTGGGGGAGCTCACTGCAGTCACTTGCCTGTTGGTGACGTCAGAGGGGCACAAGGAGAAGGGTCATATGAAGTTTGCTTCCAATAATGCACAACATGGGATGCTGATATGAGAAAAATCCCAATCAACACAAATTAATGCTTCCTACCCTCCTCTCCAGCACTGGAAGGGATCCTGCTGCAGAGCAGCGACTGGCAGTGGGTCTACCAGGGACTGCAGAGCTGGCTGAGGGTGGTGGTCCACCTCCAGCCACCTCCTCCTCAAATGTCACCAACCCACACCCTGCTCATGGCTAAACCTGAGACGGATGTACGGGGCTGAGAAAGGCCCTGGTGGCAGCATCGACACAGACACAGCAGCATTTAGCTGTTCCCATGTTGCTCCCAGGTGGATGCAGGTTCCTTTCTGCTGCCCTGGGCCATGGAGGAGGCTGCAATGACTCCCAAAGTCTGGATCCAAAGGGTTTGGCTGCACAGGGATGGTGTTAAGGAGCAACGTGGGGGAGATGAGACAGTCTAGGAGAGACTTGTGACGGCCTTGCACAGAAGGCAGACAGGAGAAAAGAGGGGAAAATGACTCAAAGCCAAAACAAGAGAAGAGAGAAGACCCAGAATAGCTCTTGGGGTTGGTGGGTGAGTACTGCTGGAGTCAATTGGGAGATACTGGTGCTTCCTGCAGAGGACACTGGGGTTGTGCTGAAGTGTTTCTCTACCCTTTACCAACCTCTCTAGTAGTGCTGAGAGCTGAAGACTGACCCTTTGCTCTGTGGGGATGGTGGTGGGTTCATCACCCTGACTGTGATTTTCCTACCTCTGCTCATCATCCCAGTACACGGAGAGAGGGGTTCCTGCCTCTCTGCTCTTCCCTGGGGAGACCTCTCCTGCAGTCCTGCAGCCAGCTCTGGAGCCCTCAGCACAGGAAGACAGAGACCTGTTGGAGTGAGTCCAGAGGCCACAGAAATGCTCAGAGAGCTGTAGCCCCTCTGCTCTGGGGACAGGCTAAGAGAGTTGGGGGGTGCTAGCCTGGAGTGGAGAAGACTCTGGGGAGACCTTCTAGTGACCTTCCAGTGCCTGAAAGGGACAGTGAGAAGGCTGGGGAAGACTGTTCCCAAGGGCAGGGAACCACAGGATGAGAGGTCATGTTTTGAAGCTGGAAAAGGGCAGAGTGAGGCTGGACAGGCGGAGAAAGGTCTGGAATCTGAGGGTGGGGGATCCCTGGAACAGGCTGCCCAGAGAGGGGGTGGAGGCCCCATCCCTGGAGCTATTCAAGGTCAGGTTGGATGGGGCTCTGGGTAACCTTGTCTGGTGAGTGCTGGCCCTGCTTGATGTAGGGAGTTTGGACTGGATGCCCTGTGGAGGTTCCTTCCAACCCAACACAGTCTGTGATCCTATATCTCATCCCAGCTCACCCTGGTTACAAAGGGGAAAAGAAGGGCTTGACCAGGCTGCAGCTTCAGGCCTGCAGAAATCTAATCACCGTGGGCTCTCCATCATCCTGGGCCCAGGAGCTTCATTCCCAGCAGAGCACCCCTTTGGCCCAGATGCCCCCATGGGTTTAGAGGATGAGGCACCCCAGCACCACCAGCTGCTGCACTCCAAGGAGCCAGTGTCTCCATCAACAGCCTCCTTGTTGGGTTTTATCGCTTCACTTTATTTGCATGAAGGATAACTGGCGCCTTCGTCTGTACAATTTCTCCTTAAATACTTGGCAACTCTTAAAAAAACCCCCAAAAACAAAAGGCAAAAAACATAAAAAGAAAGCAAAAACAAAAAAAGAAGGGAACATCGCAGGCTACAACACCAACCCCGAACGATGCTTGTGAATAAATAACCCCCTGGGACACGGCTGTTCGGATTGCACGGGGCTGGAGAGCCCAGCCCACCCAGGACCTCACTGCCCAGTTCCCTATGGACCAGGCTGGGCATGGAGGACCCTCTTGCGCTCTCTGCCAGCTCCTAGTTGCCCGGCTCACTGGTGGTGGTGTTGATGTTCTTGTTGGTTTTGCAGCAGAAGTACTGGTTCCAGATCTGCAGGAAGGCTGTCCGGAACTTCTTGATCCTAAAGGCATAGACGATGGGGTTCATGGCCGAGTTGCCGTGGGTGAGGAAGATGGCAATGTAGGTGAGGATGTGGGGGGTCTGGCAGGATGGACAGAACAGGGTGATGCAGTTGAGGACGTGCAGAGGGAGCCAGCTGAGCGCAAAGAGGAAGAGGACCAGCGCCAAGGACTTGGCGATCTTCAGCTCCTTCCCGTAATACTTCTGGGGGTCGTTGGAGCTGGAGGAGACCTTCTTGTTGAGTTGCTTGCGGATGAGATTGAAGACTTCCAGGTAGATGAGCAGCATCAGGAGGAGGGGAGGCAGGACCCAGACGAAGAAGTTAAAGTAGACCATGTACTCCATGCTGATGACCGTCTCAAACTGGCACTCGATGATGAACTCCGTGTGGCTGCCGTTGAGCTCCTGAGTCCTCCGCATCTTGTTCAGGTTGTTCCAGCCAAACATAGGGGTGAGTCCCACCAGAAAGGAGATGATCCAGCAGCAAGCGATGGCCACTGCTGCCCGTCGAGGTGTCACTACACTCTTATACCTGTGGAGGACATGACAAACACAGGAAAGGATTAAACAGAAGCTTTGCTGGGAGTTCCCACTGCTCCAGTGGGGTGGCAGTGCCCACACTGCCATGACATGATGCTCCTCACCCCTTTCCTTGGCCATTGGTAACAGCTTTGACCCCACAGATGTCTAAACAGACTAGTTTCTCTGTGTGAGCCCCGGGGAACTTCATACTGTCTCCTACTACCTCACCTGGCCCCAGGGATGAGCAGAGACTTCACGATGCTCTGGAGGTTGATGCCAAGCCAGCAAGTGCATTAGCAACCTGCACTGTGCCCAACCCTGTTATCTAATGATCTCCTGGACCATTACAACTAGAGGGGGTTTCGTGTAGCTCCAGCAGCCCACCTTATAGCTGAGCTCCCTACACCTAGAGGTATAGGGTGGCCCTTTCCTCTGCACCCTGCACCAGCCCTATCCCAGACAATTCCCCCTGCACTGGGGAGGAAATAGCCAGCAAAATCATCCTCTGGGACCCGCTGGGTTGGAGGAAGGATCTGCTGGTGCTAATGGTCCCTTGGGGAAGGCTCTGGGCACAGCCTGTTTCATTTCCTGCTGTGCTGGGGCGATCGACAAAACCCTCCTTCCTAATGGACCTGTGTCAGGGGATGGAGGAGGAGGAGAAGAGCTCTGCTTTGGCTGGGCTCTGCTCCCTCCCTAATGCCACTGGGGAGAACACTGAGGCTGGGCTGGTCTCCTCAGAGCTCTCCTTGCGGGAAGTCTGGTCTGCTGGATGGATTTTCCCTCTGGCCCTCATCGGAAATCTTCTCCTTGGAGGCCGAGAAGATTCGCAGCCCCAGTGTTATCGACCTACTCCATCGGAGAGGACTGACCCAAGAACATTTTCTGGCTGTGTGCTGGGTTTGTCAGGGATGCTGATGTTAACCTGACCGTGGGGACCACGAGGATGGAGGCTGGTAATCTCCATCCAAATACTCAGTGGTCCCTGCTCTCTGTCTGCTGCCTTTGACTGCGAAGGAGCTTTCGGGGTCTTTTTATTCTGGACACAAACCTACTCTCCCTCTCCCTTGAAGGTCTTTTGCAGACCCATATATGGACAAGGTGGGTGCACGGAGGGGTGCAGGGTGGAGGGGCCATACAGTCCCCAGGACCCCAGAAGGTCCAGAGTCACCAGCCCCCAGCAGCTTTCCCAAATGACCCCCTTCTGGTGTGGGAAAAGGTTCCCAGCAGCAGCAGCAGGTCCCATGGGAAGGAGGTACCAACGTGAGCTGCTGTTTCCTCTGAGAGCCCAGGCTGGAGCTGGAAGGTGATTTATTCCTTGCGGGGATGAGAGAGGGCAGGAGACCCTGAGAAAGGTGCAGGGCAGGGAGCGCTGGGGCACAGGGTGGTGGGAGCGGACCCACGGAGGTCAACTGAATGGAAAGGTGGGGGAGTCCATGGGAGCAGTGGGAAACAGAAGGATAGCAGAGGCTCCTGTGGGGCTCAGTGCTGGTCTGTGCACCCCACAGCACCAACAACGTGTCCTTGGGGAGGGCCGATGTGCCCCTCCAGAAAGGACACCCCACTCCCAGCACCCCAGGCTCGAGCTGACATGAGGAACAGCAGCTTCAACTCCCTGCCTATAGTCCATCCTGGCAATCTGTGTCCCACCTCCCCACTCCTGGGGTCTTCTGCTGATTTTATTGAAGGTGCTGCCAGCCCGAGGTCTCTGGGTTCCACAGAGCTGAGTAATGGCCACTGCTGGAAGGACAAATCTGCTGAGCAGCGGTGATGTCCCTGCAGCTCCAAAACACCCTCCTTGGGTCTGTGGCCAGCACCCAGGCGTGGGGCTGCTCCCAGAGCCCCCAGCTCGTGTCCCCCTGCCCTCATATCTGGGTTGGGGGAACCCATGGAACAGACTGAGCACTGAGACTTTCTTAGTTCCAGACCAGGGGTTGGTCAGAGGACACCGTGTTCATTCCTACGGCCAAAGATGGGGACGGGTAGTGGCTGCAGGGGGCTCAGCCTGGCCAGTCCGGCACAGTGCTGGCCCCCTGCAGCTCCAGAACACTGTGTTGCTGCAGATGGTTATCAGGGCAGCTGGGGAGGTCTTGCAGACCTCAGGGCCCTGCAGTAACCCCAGGCTTGTGTGGTCCAGAGTGTCTGACACACAGAGCAACCAGAGAACAAACCCTGTCAGGAGCAGCTGAGGGAGCTGGGGCTGGTTAGTCTGGAGAGGAGGCTGAGGGGAGACCTTACTGCTGTCTGCAACTGCCGGACAGGAGGGTGCAGAGAGGTGGGGTTGGTCTCTGCTCACAAGGAACAAGGGACAGGACAAGAGGAAATGGCCTCAGGCTGCCCCAGGGAAAGGTTAGGCTGGACATCAGGACAATCTTCCTGGAAAGGGCCCTCAGCCGTTGGAACAAGCTGCCCAGGAAGGGGGTTGAATCTCCATCACAGTGATGGAGACCTGGAGCTCAGGGACAGAGTTTAGCAGTTCAGGGCTGGGCTCAATGATTTTAAAGGTCTCTTCCTACCTAAATGATTGTATGATAACTTATCCATCTCCTCACTTCAGTGCACATCTGTCCTCCTCACCGCACATCCTTCCCTTCTCACTGCACATCCATCTGCACCACATCACTGCACACTCCTGGCCTCACACATGAGGACCTGACTGTTCCTGCTCCTCCCTTCACTTCACACTGGGAGGTTAAAGGGTGGCACTGCTGAAGCCACTAGCAGCCTGTCTATGCATGCACCTGCACCACAGCTACAGGAACCACGGCTGAACCCCACTAATCCCTAGAAATCAGCAACATCTGGAGCTGGGGGATTTTATTACTTTTGCTCGTTCAGTCAACAAACCAAAGCCTGAGGCTGCAGTACCCAGCAGGGGAAGGTGCTCCTGGGGGCTGCTGGGTGCCCACTGTCTACTGTCAGCCCCCCACAAATTCTTAAGGATCAGAGAATCATCCAGGTTGAAAAAGACCTTCAAGATCATCAAGTTCAACTGCCCGCCCTACAACCCCCCACCACCAACCCATCTCCCCAGACACCGTGACTGCCTAGTTGTTGAACCTCTTGAGGGACAGTGCCTCCACTCCCTTCCTAGGCAGCCTGTTCCAAGGCTTCCCCACACTTGCTGGGAAGTTTTTCCAAAGATCCAACCTGACCCTCCTCTCAGGAACATTTCCTCTGCTCCTATTGCCAGTCCCTAGGGAGAAGAGGCCAGCCCCCACCTCACAGCAACCTCCCTTCAGGCAGCTGTAGAGAGCAGTGAGGTCTTCCCTCAGCCTCATCTTCTCCAGGCTGCACAGCCTCAGCTCCCTCAGCCTCTCCCCACCATCCCTGTTCTCCAGACCCCTAATCAGCTCAGGTGGCCTCGTCAGCCCCTCCCTGTCCTTCCTGCATTGCAGACTCTGAGTTTCTCCACCATCCACCCCATAGGGTCTGACTATGCTGATCTCATGGGGCTCAGCTGCTCTGAAGGCTATAGACCCTACCTGAAGCAGAGGAACGCATGATCCTACCTAATGGTGAGCCCACAGCACAGGATGTGTGGTGGGTGGCAACTACCAGAGGGGTCAGGGACAGACTTCACTGTTCCCATGTTTCTTTCTTGGTTGGCTTTGCCATAAAGCAAAAGCCTTGCTCCTTTACCTCATTCTGCACTAATAGGATAGAGCTGACTTTGGGATGGGTCTGGGAGGCAGAAGCACTAGAAAAAGCTGGTAATGGCTCATAATTAATAAATTATCTTATTATGATCATCAGCACTGGAGCAATTGCCAGCATCATTGCAATTTTATTACTGCTATCATTTTTATTAACAGCTGCGCCTGAACCATCCACCACCATCAGCAGCCTCTTTGGGTTTGTGTTCTCTGTCTGCTGGGTTTGAGCCTGGCTGTAATCAGACTCACAGAACATTAGGGATTGGAAGGGACCTCAAAAGATCATCCAGTCCAATCCCCCTGCCACAGAAGGATCCCTTAGATCCAGGCACACAGGAACATGTCCAGGTGGGTTTTAAACATCTCCAGAGAAGGAGACTTCATAACCCCCCTGGGCAGCCCCTTCCAGTGCTCTGTCACCCTCACTGGGAAGAATCATAGAATCATTCGGAATTAGAAGGGACCTTGAGAGATCATCTAGTCCAATCCCCCTGCCAAAGCAGGATCACCCACACAAAGTCCACAGGAACACATCCAGGCGGGTCTTAAATTGAAGGAGACTCCACAACCCCCCTGGGCAGCCTGTTCCAGTCCTCTGTCACCCTCACTGTGAGGAAGTTCCTTCTCATATTTATGTGGAACCTCCTATGTTCCAGCTCACACCCACTGCCCCTCGTCCTATCACTAGATGACACTGAGAAGAGCCCGGCTCCATCCTCCTGACACCCACCCTTCAAATATTTATAGACATTAATGAGGTCACCCCTCAGTCTCCTCTTCTCCAAGCTAAAGAGACCCAGCTCCCTCAGCCTCTACTCATAAGGGAGGTGCTCCACCTCCTTCATCATCCTAGTTGCCCTACGCTGGACTCCCTCCAGCAGCTCCACATTCCTCTTGAACTGAGGGGCCCAAAACTGGACACAATACTCCAGATGTGGTCTCACCAGTGCAGAGCAGAGGGGGAGAAGAACCTCACTCGATCTGCTAAACACCCCCATTCTAATCTACCCCAGGATGCTGTTGGCCCTCTTGGCCACAAGAGCACACTGTTGGCTCATGGTCATCCTGCTGGCCACCAGGACCCCCAGGTCCCTTTCTCCTACGCTGCTCTCCAACAGTTCACTCCCCAACCAACATGTACCAGTGTACATGTTATACTTCATTACATTTCTCCCTGCCCAGCTCTCCAGCCTGTCCAGGTCTTGCTGAATGGCAGCACAGTCTGCAGGGGTGTCGGCAACACCACCCAGCTTTGTGTCATCAGCAAACTTGCTGATAGTGCACCCTAATCCCTCATCCAAGTCATCAATGAATAGATTGAACAGGACTGGTCCCAGCACTGAGTGGACTGGGGCACTCCACTAGATACAGGCCTCCAACTAGACTTTGTCCCACTGACCACTATTCTCTGGCTTCTATCCTGCAGGAGTTCACCATCCACCTCACTACCAAGACAAGCTCGTCTCTTCTCTCAACTTCCTCTGGAGCCTCAGCAGTCTGGGGCTTGATATCAGGACAGCCCCCAGAAGTACAGACAGAGGCAAAGAAGGTGTTCAGTATCTCTGCCTTCTCTGTATCCTCTGTCTCCAGGGCACCCACCTCATTCAGCAGGGGGCCCATGTTGCTTCTGTGTTTAGTTTTACCTGCAATGTGAGAAGTCCCTTCTCACATTGATGTGGAACCTCCTGTGTTCCAGCTCACACTCATTGCCCATTGCCCCTTGTCCTGTCATTGGATGCTCCTGTGCAGAGCCTGATTCCATCCTCCTGACACCCACCCTTCCCATAGTGGTCAACATTAATGGGGTCACCCCTCAGGCTCCTTTTTTCCAAGCTAGAGACCCAGCTCCCTCAGCCTTTCCTCATCAGGGAGATGCTCCACTCCCTTCATCATCTTTGTGGCTCTGTGCTGGACTGTCTCCAGCAGCTCTGTGTCCTTCTGGAACTGAGGGGCCCAGAACTGGACACAAGATTCCCGATGCGGTCTCACCGGGGCAGAGGAGAACCTCTGTCAATCCACTAACCACTCCGCTTCTAATCCACCCAAGGATGCCATTGGCCTTCTTGGCCACCAGGGCCCATTGCTGGCTCCTGGCCATCGTGCTGGCCACCAGCACCCCCAAATCCCTTTCTGCTGCGCTGCTCTCTAACAAGTTAATCACCAGCCTATACTGGTACCTGGAGTTGTTCTGTCCCAGATGCCAGACCTACACTGCCCTGGTTATAGTTCATTCAATTTCTTCCCACCCAACTCTCCAGATTTTCCTCCTACTCTCCCCCCTGCTGGGTTTTTGCTCCATCCCTTCCCCACAGAGAAGGGCATCACCCCAAATCCTCCAGGACATCCTACCAAGGCCAGGAGAAGGGAGCCAGCAGGGAGAGACTGTGCAGCCTCACAGCTATCTCAGTGAAATGGGTTGGGCAGGGGCACAGGAACAAAACATCTTTGAGGACTTGGAAACTGATGCAAAGAGGAAAAACATCAATTATTGATCCAGTGCTGATTGTGCCCCCAGGGAAAGTGGAGAAAGTGATGGTTGGAGGCGGAGGCAGACAAATTGTCCCCAGGGGCTGTGCAGCACTGAGGGAGGGACCTGCAACAGGGTCCTCCAGGGAGACGGGCTGGCTTGTGATGGCATGGACCAGGAGACAAGCTGAGAGAGTTGGGGTTGTTCAGCCTAGAGAGGAGAAGACTCTGGGGGAACCTTATAGCAACCTTCCAGTCCCTGACAGGGACTATCAGAAGGCTGGGGAAGGCTCTGTCCAAGGGCAGGGAACCATAGGATGAGGGATCATGGTTTGAAGCTGGAAAAGGGCAGAGTGAGGCTAGACAGGAGGAAAAAGGTCTTGAATTTGAGGGTGGAGGATCGCTGGAACAAGCTACCCAGAGAGGTGGTGGAGGCTCCATCCCTGGACCCATTCAGGTCACGCTGGATGGGGCTCTGGGCAACCTGGTCTGGTGAGTGCTGGCCCTGCTTGATGTAGGATGGTTGGACTGAATGCCCTTTGGAGGTTCCTTCCAACCCAACTCAGTCTGCAATTTTATGATTCTTTGGCTTCTTGGAGTCACCAGAGGAGATGCTGAGGCTCCCTTTTTCCCATTTCCTCTGGTCCTGTCACCAGTCCCTAGGGAGAAGAGGCCAACCCCTGCCTCATTGCAACCTCCCTTCAGGTAGTTATAGAGAGCAGTGAGGTCTCCCCTCAGCCTCTTTGTCTCCAGATTGAACAGCCCCAGCTTCCTCAGCCTCTCCCCATCAGCCCTGTTCTCCAGACCTCTTTCTACCCCCTTTCCAGCCCCTTCCTGTCCTTCCTACACTGTGGTGCCCTAACTGCCCCCAGTACTCAAGGAGCAGTCTCACCAGGACCGGGTAGAAAGGCAGGATCACCTCCTTGGTCCTGCTGGCCTCACTGTTGCTCATGTAGGCCAGGATGCTATTGGCCTTCTTGGCCACTTGAGTAGCCTATTTCTGGACCACAGTGAATTCACTTCATTCCTATTGATTTGACTGTTTTCTTGGGCTCTGACCCCCAAGGGAGACACGAGGCCTCTCTCCCTGCATCTCTAACCCACAGGTCAATCCCAACGTCACACAGAACTTTTTCTTTTGCTTGAAAAAGCTTCAAAGCCTCCAGCTCTGGTCTGAATAAATTCTGTTTGTTTTTCAGTGTTTCTGTGAATATTCTCTTTGTCCAGAATACACTCACAGCTGTCCAGCCCCAAGATGCAGCTTCCCTGGTCCTGGCTCTGGTTGGGTTTATTCCAGCACAATCCTCTGGGGAATTAATTCACTAATGAAGACAGACCATGGCTAATGAAATGAAGCTGAAGCCAACAGAGGCCAAGCTGACATGAAGCTCATCTGCTGTCTGAACACAGCGAGGAACAGCAGCCAGAGCATGTCCTGATCTAATTGAAACTCTTGAGACAAAAGTGCTTTGATCTCGGAGGATTTGGGATTCTGCTCCTTTTCCCTGGCTCTATCTTTGCTTCAGATCTTCCAGCATCCTGTACGGTGGGAAAACTCAGATGTTGGTGTTCAAAGCTGCTCAGAAATGCAAAGCTGAGAAATGCAAAGTGGCATCTGGGATCACAGAACCACAGCATCACAGAACATTAGGGATTGGAAGGGATCTGAAAAGATCATCCAGTCTAGTCACCCTGACACAGCAGGATGCCCTAGATCCAGTCGCACAGGAACATGGCCGGGTGGGTTTTAAACGTCTCCAGAGAAGCCCCTGGGCAGCCCCTTCCAGTGCACTGTCACCCTCACTGTGAAGAAGTTCCTTCTCATATTTATGTGGAACCTCCTCTGTTCCAGCTGACACCCGGTGCCCCTCATCCTATCACTAGATGACACTGAGAAGAGCCTGGCTCCGTCCTCCTGACACCTGCCCTTTTCATATTGATCAACATCCGTGGGATCACCTCTCAGTCTCCATTTTTCCAAGCTAAAGAGACCCATCTGCCTCAGTCTTTCCTCATCAGGGAGACCCTCCACTCCCTTCATCATCTTTGTGGCTCTGCGCTGGACTCTCTCCAGCAGCATTGTGTCCTTCTTGAACTGGGGGGCCCAGAACTGGACACAAGATTCCAGCTGTGGTCTCACCAGGGCAGAGTAAAGTAGTTCTGGAAGTTTGATTCACTACCTGAGTTGTGGGTGAAGAGGTGCCTGGATCCCACACGAAATGGGAGGTGCTGCGAAGGCACAATGAGGAACTCTGACAGCTTCTCCACCACCTCAAACCCTCAGTGTGGAAAGTTTATTCCTTCTTCAGCCTCTTGCTTTGGCCATTTTCTTCCTTCCCTTTTGGACTTGATTTAGGCAAAATGTTCAGAAGGCTTGAAGTTGCAGTAAAATGGCTTAAAAGTTCTGTTCCCTTTGGCAGAGGTGTCTCAGCACCAACATCCCTCTGCATCACTTGAGTGCATCTCTTGTGTTGGGTGGGAGGGACCTTAAGCAACACCCAGTGCCAAACCCTGTCATGGGCAGCAACACCTCTCACCAGACCAGGTTGCCCAGAGCCCCATCCATCCTGGCCTTGGACACTGCCAGGGATGGAGCAGCCACAGCCTCCCTGGGCATCCTGTTCCAGTGCCTCAGCACCCTCACAGGGAGAAATCTCTTCCTAAGATCTAGTCCAAATCTCCTCTTTTTACTTGAGCTCAGCCCCCTTGTCCTATCACCAGAGTCCCTTGGAAAAAGTCTGTCTGCAGCTTTCCTGTAGCCCCATCAGGCACTGGAAGCTGCTCTAAGTCCCCCCAGAGCCTTCTCCAAACCGAACTGCGCCAACTCTCTCAGCCTGTGCCCAGGAAAGAGGGACTCCAGCCTCGTGGCCTCCTCTGGTCTCACTCCAGCAGATGCACGTCCTGCTCCTGTTGGGAAGGGCACCTATTTGTTCACATCACTCCTACGTGACAAGTGAGGAGATTTGCAGTTCTGTGGGGTCAAACATCAGCTGCTCAGTCCTTCACATCCCTGACAGCACCTATCCAACCCCTGCAGCAAGGTGATGCTAGTGATGGGACCATGATGTCTGCAAACACGACCTGAGCTGTTGGATGGCTCACACTATGGGGATATTTCACACCCTCCTGAGTCATCCTGGCAGCATCACAGCCAGGATGGTGAGGTGGAGGTGATGTGCAAACCTGCAGAGGACTGCTGACACCATTTCATTCTTTTGCTCTCAAGGTCACTTCTGGTTTTCCACCTTGGGTTTGTGACTGTGTGTCATCATGAGAGTGAGTGGTGGCCTTGGGATGGACAGAGGTCAACCAACACCAGCCAAAGGTGGCAGCTCGATGATGCTCTCCATGACCATCATCCAGAGTCGAGTTTTGTTCAGTATCTTCACCAATGACCTGACCAGGGCATAGAGTGAAGTGTCAGCAAGTTCCCTGACATCCTCAAGTTGTGCTGCTACCCAATGTGATTTGGGCAGCCCGGAGAGCTGATGAAGTAGAACCTCATGAAGCTTAATAAGGACAGGTGTAGAGTCCTGCACCTGCAGAGGAGTAACAGCAGGCACCAGGCCAGGTTAGGGGTCGTCCTGCTGAAGAAAGACCTTGGAGTCCCAGTGAACAGGCAGTTCTCCATGGGACAGTGCTGTGCCCGTGTGACAAGAGGGCCAGTGGCCCCCTGGAGCGCAGCAAGAAAAGGTTGTCCCCAGCAGGTCTAGGGAGGGTCTCCTCCCCCTCTACTCTTCCCTGGTGAGACCACAGCTGGAGTTCTGTGTCCAGTTCTGGGCTCCCCAGTTCAAGAGAGAAAAGGATCTACTGGAGAGAGTCTAACAGGGATCTAGATGGATGATGAAGGGACTAGAATATCTCCCTGTGAGGAAAGGCTGAGAGAGCTGGAGTTTTTAGTCTGGAGAAGAGAAATCTGAGAAGGATCTGATTGCTGTCTATAAATATCTGAGCAGTGGGGTTCAAGAGGAAGGGGCCAGTCTCTTTCCAGTAGTGCCCAGTAGCAGGACAAGGAATAATGGGGATCAGCTAGAACATGGGAAATTCCTCCTCAACATGAGGGAAACTTCTTTCCTGTGAGGGTGACGGAGTCCTGGCCCAGGCTGCCCAGAGAGGTTGTGGGGTCTCTGCTCTGGAGACTTTCAAACCCCCTTGAATGTCCCTGTGTGACCTGTCCTGGGGGATCCTGCTCTGGCAGGGGGAATGGACTGGACGATCTCCAGAGGTCTCTTCCGAGCCCTGGCCTGTTCCAATCCCCTGCGGCTGGCAGCTCTTTGCATAAAAACTCTTCTGTGACAAGTGACTGCGAAGGCCCAGCACCCAAAGCCGGGGGAAGCAGCTGGCAAGTCCAGCCAGTGTTTCGCACCACTTTTGATAGCTGCTGGTCCTGTAATGGCCAACGGCGAGGGCGATTATGAGCACAAACCCACCCTGCCTAAACGGACTGGTCCCCACACACCCAGAGTGCTCCCCGGGGCTTTGGGAGAGCTTCGTTCAGCGGAGGATGAAGCTGTGAAGGCCCAGCTCCCACAGATGGCCCAGAAAGCCCCCGAAAAAAGGAGGGGTTGTGCTGTGGGGGGAGCTGGACCATTTGGGATGTGATTGTCCCCCTGTACTGGGCACTGGGGAGGGCTCCCCTCGAGTACTGGGGGCAGGGCTGGGCCCCTCACTTCAAGGAAGAGATTGAGGGGCTGGAGCAGGTCCAGAGGAGCAACGAGGCTGGGGAAGGGCCTGGAGGGAGAGGCTGATGGGGAGAAGCTGAGGGAGCTGGGGATGTTTAGCCTGGAGGAGACTCAGGGGGACCTTCTCCCACTCTCCAACTTCCTGAAGGGAGGTTGGAGTCAGGGGGTGGGGTCTGGCTCTTCTCCCAGGAAAACAGCACCGGGACAAGAGGGCAGGGCCTGCAGCTGCCAGGGCAGGGTTAGGTTGGATGTCAGGAAGCCCTTATTCAGGGAAAGGGTGATCAGAGGCTGGACTGGTCTGCCCAGGGCAGTGGTGGGGTCCCCATCCCTGGAGGTGTTAAAGGACAGCCTGGCTGTGGCCCTTAGTGCCCTGGTGTGGCCGCTGGGGTGATGTCAGGTCCCGGGCTGGGCTGGTTGATCTCAGAGGGCTTCTCTAGCCTCAGTCATTCCGAGATTCTGTAAAGAGGGGGTTGTTATAGGTTGTATAGTTAGCCAAGCTACTTAAATCCCTTTGAAAAGGAAACCAGATTCATTTATCACTCACAGCCTCACAAGGCTGCTCCTGATACCCAGACACACACTCACACCAGCCCCCTGGTTTTTGGGTCTCAACCAGCCATATTTTGGGTTCCACCTGGAAGACTGAGTTAAATCTTAGTCTGCTGAGCTGGAGAGACTTATCTCATCTCTGAGCCCTGGGCTGTCAGGAGCAGCCACAACATCACACCAGTCTGTTCAGTGGGTTCACTGCCAAGGCACTGCACAGCCCTCCTGGGGCTGGAGGAACAGCTGCTGGCTGGATCTCTGCAGCCTCCCTTGGTCGAGATGTCTGTGCTGCTGGCCTCCCCGGGCTCTGGCAATGAATCACAGCTCAACTTTGGGAACAATCCACAAGCTTCCTGGAACAGCAGAGCTTTTCTCAGATCACTTGCCCAGTTTTCCACAGCTTGGAAGTGGGATGTGAGTAACCTCTATGGACCAGTACTGATGGTGTCCCTTTGAGCATCCCAGCAGCAACCACCATGCTGGGATGCTGAAAGGGGAATGGGGAGCACAGGAGGGTTGGAGATGGAGTGTGGAAAGCACTGGGACCTCACACACATCCTTCTTCAGGCCCTGCCCCATGTGTGGAGGAGATGCTGCTGTTGTCCCAAGAAGGCAAAGGTGTGCCTGTTGGCCACTGCTGCTCAGTGACGACGACGATTTTTCTCACGTCCCTCAAGCAGCATCCCCCACCCCTGGCAGCAAGCATGAATCCTCTAAGCTCATAGAATTCAGCTTGTGTTGTGTCAGGGTTCGGTTTGCAGCCCGTGGCTGGATCCCAACAGGTTGGAGTGCTGTGTCACCAAGTGAGCAGCAGTCCTTGGTAGGGACCAAGCACCAGTGCTCAGCCCACACAGGGGTGGTAGGGGACAAACAGGAGGCTGGGGATATCCAGCACATCTGATGCCTGATGGAAATTATAATTTAACTTCTTCTTCTCAGGGAGCTCTGCCCTCTGTCCCCACAGAGACCCCTCTCAGCCCAAAGGGAGTCGTGGCACCACCTGATAAAGCACGCAGCACCCAAGGGTGCTGAGTCCTGCACTGGGGTGGCCAAGCTGTGGATGCATCACCCTCCAGCTGCCATGTGACAGTCACCCAGCAGTGTCCCCTGAGCCATATTTGAGCTCAGGCAGCTCCAGGGCTGCCTCCCAGCTCTACCATGTGTGGCCACAGCACTCCAGGATTTTGGTGGATCCCAAGACCCTGAGGTAGGTGGTGATGGAAATGATTTAATGCTGTTGGCAACGGCTGCAGAATCATGAAACGAGCTGCAGAACTGGGAGTTAAAAATGTGGTGTTCTTGGCTTTTGGCTCCTGGTTTCAGGCAGCAGCATTTCTGAGAAGCACAAAGCCTGAGAAGGGCTGCTCTGAAAAGGAAAAGAAACAGGAATCTTGTACAGCACCAGAACTTCAGGAAATTAAGGCACCCAGAGAGGAACATCCCTGTCCCTAAGAGATCACAGAACCACAGACTGGGTTGGATCGGAAGGGAGCTCAGAGCTCCCCCAGTCCCAACCCCCTGCCATGGGCAGCGACACCTCTCACCAGACCAAGTTGCCCAGAGCCCCATCCACCCTGACCTTGGACACTGCCAGGGATGGAGCAGCCACAACTTCCCTGGGCAACCTGTTCCAGGGCCTCAGCACCCTCACAGGGAGTGATCTCTTCCTAACAAATGTGGTGAAATGATGAAAGCCAGAAATGCTGCTGAGGGGCAGCCTGATGGGCCCTCTGCCATAAACCCAAGGGAAGCTTTTAGTCAATCAAAACCAGCAGTGAAGGGTGTGAACATCTCCTCATGTGGGTCTGATGGGGAGGGCAGGTCTGATACCCCCCATCACAGAGATGAGCCCTTTCTAGGCTGGCAGTGACCTCACCTCCAGCAGCAGACAATTTCTGCAGGGTGAGAAGGTTTCAGGAGGAGCCACTCAAACCCCACTGGGGACAGTGTGCAGGAGGGGATTCTCAGGAGGTGCTGATGCTGATCAATATCTAAAGGGTAGGTGTCAGGAGGATGGGACCAGGCTTTTCCCAGTGGTGCCCAGCAACAGGACAAGGGGGACTGGGCACAGACTGGAGCACAGGAGGTTCCACCTCAACATAAGGGGAAGCTTTTTCCCAGTGAGGTCCCAGAGCCCAGGCCCAGTCTGTCCAGAGAGGTTGTGGAGTCTCTGCTCTGGAGACATCCCAAAGCCTCCTGGACTGTTCCTGCGGGATCAGCTCTGGGTGAGTCTTAGGTCACCCGCCCTTACCACAGTGGACCTTTTCCCTGCAGGTCTGGCCACCCCAAGGCCCTCAGACACCAGTCCAGTCCCTTCTGTAGCAATAGCTGGGAACTGGCGACACAGTGCTGGCCCAGCAGCCGATGCAGCGAGTCCCTGCCTGTCCCAGCGATCAGAGAAGTCAGGGCGAGGTGCTCAGGCAGGACAAAGGAGACGGGATAAAAGGCAGCTCTGGCTGTCTGCACTGCAGATCCAGGGGTTACGGGATAAAAGGGCTGGGTTTTCAGTTACTGTTTGCATGGTACCTGGAGTTCTCTGGTACTGCAGGTTTTGCCTCATTAGGCAAAAGAACCTCTTTGAAATGAAGGCTCCGAAAGTCGGTCCCCAAAATGGAGAAAGGAGGGGGAAGAGGGGAGGAGGAAGGAAGAAAGTGGCTCTGAAAACCACTTAAAATGCCAAATCTGCAACTGTGGGCTCCTCAAGAAATCGAAATGAGATGGCAGATATAAAATGCCTGGTGTGACTGGGCTCTGAGAGCCTCTGTGGCTCCTTCTCCATCCCACAAAAAGCTGTGGCTTGCAGGATGCCAGCCGGGCTGGGAGGAAGCTGCCAGAGGAGGAAGCGCATCATGGTGCCATCTGCACAGCACCAGGGCAGGTTGCCCAGTGCCACCAGCCTTCCCCTTGTGTCACTCCTGTGGTGGGTGAATGCTGCTGAATCAAAGGACAGGTCTGTTCACAGAGGAAACTTCCACCTAGGTGAGGCATCGAGAGCCAGTAAAAAGCAGGAGTGGAGCAGAGCAGAGACCCCAGCTACAAGGGAAATAAGAGGAGCCTTGAAACCTGCTCATCTGTGTTGGACAGGACATCCAGCTCTGCTCCCTGGATAGATGGGAGGCAGGAAACTGGAGATAGCATCTCCCATTAAGAGGCATTAACCCAGCCACGAAGCAGGGCTGAGGTGGGTCTTTATCTCTCCAACACAGAAAGGCTCTTCAGAATAAGGCATCTTCTCAATTACAGCTGCAGCAGGAGATTAGTATCGGCTGTCTTTTAATTCCTTGTTTTTTACACTTCTGCTTGCTAACCTGAGTTCTGATTTTGCCATCAACAGCTGAACCCCCCCCAGCCTCTCAGGCTGCAACTTGTTGCTGTCCAGGATGCTCACAGCACAATTTGTGGCTGCACAAGGAACATTTCCCTTCTTGCACTTGGCCCAGCTCAGAGATTAGGATGTTCAAGACTGAAAAATTGGCTGGAAGATCCAAATACGAGGGAGGGTGTTTTCCCCACCCAACATCTAAATGAGAATTAGGAGAGCCAGGGAGATCTACTGCTTCTAAACCTCAGAGGACACGGTAATCCAAAACAACCAGTTCAGCAGCTTCTGCCCACTGCCCAGTCCCCCTGATTAAAAGATCCATTTCAAATGCAAAAAAAAAAAAGCAGTTGGATTAATTATTTTTTGCTAATAAGCTGCCTGTATGATCTTCCAGTTTGGGGAAATCATGCTGGAGAGACCTTTCCACGCCACAGATGAGTTTCAACTTCTGTCCAAACACAGACAGCACAAAGCCTTTAGTAAAACTCCAGCATCAGAAGGATCAAAGGAGTGAGGATCACAGTACATACAGTCATAGAATGATAGAACGATTGACTATGTTGGGTTGGAAGGAACCTCCACAGGGCATCCAGTCCAACCCCCCTACACCAAGCAGGGCCAGCACTCACCAGACCAGGTTGTCCAGAGCCTCAGCCAGCCTGATCATGAATGACTCCAGGGATGGAGCCTCCACCACCTCTCTGGGCAGCTTGTTCCAGTGATCCTCCACCCTCAGATTCAAGACCTTTTTCCTCCTGTCCAGCCTCACTCTGCTCTTTTCCAGCTTCAAACCATGATCCCTCATCCTATGGTTCCCTGCCCTTGGACAGAGCCTTCCCCAGCCTTCTGAGAGTCCCTGTCATGAACTAGAAGGTCACTAGAAGGTCACTCCCAGAGCCTTCTCCTCTCCAGGCTGAACAACACCAGCTCTCTCAATCTATGCCCAGGACACAGGGACTCCAGCTCTCTGAGCATTTCCACAGCCTCTGGACTCACTCCAACAGCTCCAAGTCCTTCTGGTGTTGGCTCCAGAAGAGGCCGCAGGACTCTGGGTGAGGTCTCCCCAGGGCAGAGCAGAGGGGCAGGATCCCCTGTCTCCATCGTGTTGAGCCATGAAGTTATTTACGTAGCTTGCCAGTGCAGATCTATAGATCTTGATCAGCCACACCAAATGCCAAATTGGAAGTGAAGGCTGTGGCTGACATCGCAATCAAATGTTCCCTCTCTGCAGAGAATCAATCTCTTGCCAGCAAAACAAATACAAAGTGCAGATGCAAAGCAAACCTGAAGTTTCTTATTTAAACTTTGTTTCCTCTTCCAGATTGAAGAGATTGACTATTTCCCTGGGGAAAAAATGACCTTGTTTCCTGGAAGGAGACAGCTCAAGATGGTGGAGAGAAAGAGTCGAGAGCCAGGACCAGGAGGAAATACATCAGCTGGGCATAAATTAGACCTTGTGCATAGAATCCCAGAATGTTGGAGGTTTGAAGGGACCTCTAGAGATCATACAGACCAACGTCCCTGCCAGAGCAGGATCCCCTAGAGCTGATCCTACAGAAACAGTCCAGGAGAGTTTGGGATGTCTCCAGAGCAGAGATCTCACAACCTCTCTGGGCAGCCTGTTCCATGGCTCCGTCACCCTCACAGGGAAGAAGCTTCTCCTCACGTTGAGGTGGAACGTCCCATGCTCCAGCTTATCCCCATTATTCCTTGTCTTGCTACTGGACACCACTGGAAAGACACTGGCTCCTTCCTCTTGACCCCCATCCCTCAGACATTAACAGACAGCAGTCAGATCGCTCTCAGCCTTCTCTTCTCCAGACTAAAAAGGCCCAGGTCTCTCATTTCCTCATAGGGGAGATGTTCTAGTCCATTCATCATCCTAATCAGCATCTTCCTCATTACTCCAACAGTAAAATCCAGCCAAGGAGCAATGGGCAGCCACAGCCTGCATCTGCTGAGGCAGCCTGGCTGGTACTGGCCATGGGGAAGAATGGTGCATGGGCCAGGTAGGATCAAGTCATCCCCACGTGTAAGGGCTGTGCTGGTCCCTGTGACACCTGTGAAGGACAAGGTGCTGCAAGAAGGTGCCCAGGCTGGTGGAAGTGGAGCTGGCTGGACCTGTGGCACTTAGGACAGGAGATGTCCCTGTGGAGGGTGGCTATATGGGCACCACTGGGGCTGCCAGTATCATGGGCTCCTCATCAGCTCTGGGCCCCTCCCTCAGTGCCAGAAGGACAGAAAGGGGCTGGAGCAGGTAGAGTCCCCATCCCTGGAGGGATTTTGCAGGCTGATGGACATAGTACTGAGGGCCATGGGTTAGGAGTTATCTGGGTAACTCAGCAGTGCTGGGTCAAAGGTTGGACTTGATTATCTTAAAGGTCTCCTGCAATCAATAATATTCTGTGGGAGTGGGTGTAAAAGCAAGGCAGGGATGGCTGCTGGTACCACTGCACCTTGAGCTCCTTCTGAGCCAACAGACCTGTCTGAGTCCATACAGTAGCTGTATCCCAGCAGCACTGCTCATGGGGAGTGACATCCCTCAAAGAAGCCTCCTGCCTGCACCCACACGGGCACCCACCTGGCTCTGGGCAGCCTTTGCCACATCCATCCAGACATGGGCTGTGCCCTGAGCCCGTTCTGAACCACTGGGAGCTGCCAGAGAAGGGAGCCGCCGGCACAGAGGGAGCCGCGTGGCTCTTCACTGCATGTGACAGGGTTTCAGTCACGGAGTGTTGTTACACCAGAGCAGAGAAGAAAGAAAAATAACTCAGTGTGTAGGACCGTGCTAATTACAGCAATGTCTGAGACGGCTTTTCTCAGCATCGGCCTCCCGGCGCTTTCAGGGAGTCGGCAGCACCATCCCCTCTGTGAACAGATGGGCCACTGGAGCTGCAGAGCTGGGCTGCTCTGAGCCAAGTAAAACAGGATGAATTAGTTGAATAAGGAAATATCCTCAGTGCTAGGAGCTGGCACCTCCCTCATTTGAAAGAGAAAATCATCAAATCCCAGACTGGGCTGGTTTGGAAGGAAGATCAGAGCTCACCCAGTGCCAACCCCCTGCCACGGGCAGCGACACCTCTCACCAGACCAGGCTGCCCAGAGCCCCATCCAACTGGCCCTTGGACACTTCCAGGAATGGAGCAGCCACAACCTCCCTGGACAACCTGTTTCAGGGCCTCAGCATCCTCACAGGGAGGGATTTCTGCCTCAGATCTCATCTAGATCTCTCCTCTTTCAGTTTGAACCATCCCAGTTCTGGATGCACAGGGAGGAATGTCCTGGGTAACAGACAGATGTGCCAGTGATGTCCTGACTTCCTGTGCTCCAGCTCTCCTCTGAGGAGCGATGGTGTCACTGTCACCCCAGACAGGTTGTGGGACTGGGGGATGTCACCTCCTGCCTCTGTGTCCTTGGTCAGGCATCACTGGTACCCAGAGGTCTGTGTGCAACAGCACCACAGCCAGTCTTGGGGGCAGCATGGACAGAGGCTGCTGAGGAAGATGGTGGAATGGGGCTGAGGAACAAATCCCCTTTCCCCTTCCAGCTTCTTTTTGTGAACAGAAGTTTGTTACCAAAACCCCAGCCAAGCCTGCAGCAGCAGCTGAAAGAGGCTACTGCCTGATGCCAGGGGCAAAGCCCAGCAAAGAGGGGATGAGGAGAAGAATGGAAAAGGCAACAAGAGATGAGCCAGGGGTGTAAGGGGAGCTGCTGCGTCCTGCTGGGCTCAGTGCAGTAAAGGACAAACCCAGCTGCCACAGCACTTCCAGTGGCTGATCCTGTCTGCTCTGCCCTACACCACCAAAAGTGCTCCTTCCTCCCTTATTTGCCCCCATCTGGCCCTTAGTCCATGGGCCTTTGTTCTGTGGGAAGGAGTATCTCAGCTCCTTGGGGTTAGTTTATAGTGGCAGCACCAGTGAGGTCTCCTTGTTCTCCAGCCCTGGCCACTTGGCTGTTCTTGGGGTGGGAAGGTGGCTACGTGCCCGGCAGCAGGCTGCAGTGGGGCTGGGGGTGCTCTGTTCATTTCCTATTCTGCAGGACACCCCGCTGTCTCTGGAGCTTTTTTGTGGCCTCCTTGGAGAGCATCAATTGCTCTTTCTTGCAACTGGGTGGCCCGTGCGAGAGCTGTGTGGCCGCCTCGACAGCTGGGCAATTGCAGTGCCAGGAGAGGCATCCCCCTGCCAGGAGCCCAGGGGGCCTCTGGGATGGCTGGAATCCCATTTCACGGCTTTGGAAGATCAGGTCACCTTGGCTAAGTGGTGCCCCAAAAGGACCAGCTCCCTGCACCACTTGTCCCAGCCCATCACAGAATCATGGAATCATCCTGGTTAGAAAAGACCTACAAGATCATCAAGTCCAATTGCCCTCTCTACAACCCCCCAGACAACAAGCCATCTCCCCAAACACCCTGGCTGCTTGCTTGTTGAACCCCTCCAGGGACAGTGCCTCCACTCCTTCCCTGGGCAGCCTGTTCCAAGGCCTCCCCACTCTTTCTGGGGAAGTTTTTCCTCAGATCCAACCTGACCCTCCCCTGGCACAACCAGTCTGCTGGCTGGTGTTGCCAGTGGGATGGGTGTCACAGTGGATGGGTCTCTCAGGTTGTTCCCGTCACCCCTGGAAAGCCTCCTGCCTGCATGGTCTCCTCCATGCTCTGCGTCCCCTGGTCTGCAGAGACCACAACCTCCACCATGATTCACACCAGGGCTTCCCTCACACGCTGCAGGGGTTATCCATCTCCTTTTTCCATCAAGAGGTTCTCTCCCAGCCCACCAGTTTCTCTCCTCTCTGAGATGACTGCTCTGTGTGTCACAAAGAAACTCATCGCCTAGGTCAGGTCACCATGCTGCCTCCTCCCTGTTCTCATTTCTCCATTCCTCTCTGTGTTGCAGTGACCTTCCTGACCCCCTGCCTGACCCCAGAGTACAGACCCACCCATACCCACACATATTTTCTGAATTTCAGACCCCTCTTGACTCCCTCCTATCTGCTCCAAAAGTTCCAGGGAACCTTCTCTTCATGCTAGAGCTCACCCCTTGGGCTGAGTCATCCCTCCCTGCTGTTGGGCTGATTTCTAGCATAGCCATGGGATGTGGTGGCCCCATAGCCCCTGTCTCTTTGCCTTTGGCCATCCCTGCCTGTTCTGTCTTGGAAGATCCCAGATCTCTGTCTTGGGTGGCTCCATGTCTCCTCAGAGGACATCCCCATGTAAGCTGCATCTGGAATACTGTGTCCAGTTCTGGGCCCCTCAGTTCCAGAATGACACAGAACTGCTTGAGTCCAGCACAGAGCCACAAAGCTGATGAAGGGAATGGAGCATTTGCCTGATGAGGAGAGGCTGAGGGAGCTGGGTCTCTTGAGCTTGGAGAAAAGGAGACTGAGTGTTGATCAGTGTGGAAAGGGCAGATGTCAGGAGGATGGAGCCAGGCTCTGCTCAGGGACACCCAATAATAGGACAAGGGACAATGGATGTGAGCTGAAACGGAGGAGGTTCCACATCAGTGTGCGAAGGAACTTCTTCCCAGTGAGGGTGGACAGAGCACTGGAAGGGGCTGCCCAGGGGGGTTGTGGAGTCTTCTTCTCTGGAGACATTTCAACCTTCCCTGGCCATGTTCCTGTGCAACTGGATCTAGGGGATCCTGCTGTGGCAGGGGGATTGGACTAGATGATCTTTCGAGGTCCCTTCCAATCCCTCATGTTCTGTGGTATGTCCGTGAGGCCCTTGTGGTTGCTATCAGCTGCTCTGGCACATCCTAGACACCCTTGTAGGGTCTGGCTATTTGCAGCTATGGGTGTGGTGGTCCTTCCAAATGAAGCTTTGAAACCAGTTGGATTTTGTCCCAGTTGTCTCCTACCCAAGCTCACAGCCAACAGAGTCAAGATGCAGTGAAGCCTATTCTGACCCCACAAATGGGCTACCAAAGCACCCTGGAGTGTAAAAGGTGTTGAAGGGGGCATGGCTGTTGGTTGCCACATGGCAGAGGTCCAAGCAGAGGAAGACAGATGCCACATTCATGTGCCAAGGGCTGGGCAGAGACACTGAGACCAGCCTGTGGCTCCAGAGCTGGTCACTGGGGAGGTGGTTGGTGCCAGCTCTGTGGCAGAGGAGTGCCTGAACCTGCCTGTACACCCAGCCCTGACCCCATGAGTCACTGATTTTTGCTCTATCCCCTGCCTGGTCAATGTGCAGGGGAGGTGGGACCAGTTGATGATGACACCGCCCATTGATGGAGTCACATTCTTCCATCTCAGGGGTGGGAGCAGACTCAGGACCTCATCCAAGGGCTCCAGCAAGCTCTGAGCCAGCTCTAGCACCAGATGCTGTGGTGATGGCACATAGTATGGGGAGCTGGTCCTGACTCACTCTTGACACTCTGCCTGCAGGGCCAGGTTGGGCTGGCCAAGACCAGACAGGCTGAGTCACCAGCTTTTGCTATGGCAGAGCCTCCTCCTGAAGGGTGCTTCACTCATCTTCCTGCCAACAGCTGCACAAGGTCATAGAGTCATTGACTGTGTTGGGTTGGAAGGGATCTGCAAAGCTCATCTAGTCCAACCCCTTCCAACAAGCAGGGCCATCACTCACCAGACAGATTGCTCAGAAGTCATAGGAGCATAGGATGTTCTTGGAAAGCTCTGGACACCAAGCCCCAGTGTGCACCACCATCACCTCCACCACCCCAGTGCCCTTGGCAACACCTCAGTCACTCCAGAAATGGGGAAACCATCTCTCAAGTACTCAGTGGTGCCACTGGAGGTGTGACAGCCTGTCAGGGTGTTCTCAGATAGTTCTGGGGCTCAGCCATGGGGTCTGATGGACTATTGTACCATGGATACAAGACCATTGCTAGGCTGCAGTGAGGGACTTCAACACTCACTGTGGAGACCTCACAGCCCATCCCACCATGGCTAGGTGGTCCAGGCTGTTGATGCTCCTTACTTTATGCTCAGTGGGAACCTCATGGTCACTTTATATTGCTGTGGGACGAAGAAGGGCCAGCTGGCTGGTGTCCTATCTGCCCAATTCACAGAGCAGTTCCTCTTGGGTTGATGGGACCCAACACACCTAAATCACTGCTATGGAGGTAGCAGAGCCTTGCTGGGTTCCATCCACTCATCTCCACCTGCTGTGATGCTTGTGTTCCCTGCAGGATGAATTCACACGCAGCAGCTGTCTGAGAACTGTCTGAGCCCCCTTCACTCTCAGTGGATGGAGATGTGAGAACTGACTGCTCACAAGAAACACTTTGGCACCGTTGACTACAGGCTCTGTAGCCCAGGAGAACCACTTTATCTCCTGGCCAACCCTGTTTCTTTGAGTTACATTGGTCAAGAAGGCCAAAGGCATCCTGGAATGGACTAGAGAGGGGGTGGTTACTAGATCAAGAGAGGTTCTCCTCCTCTTCTACTCTGCCCTGGGGAGACCACAGCTGGAATCTTGTTCCCAGTTGTGGGCCCCTCAGTTCCAGAACGACACAGAGCTGCTTGAGAGAGTCCAGCGCAGAGCCACAAAGAGGATGAAGGGAGTGGAGCATCTCCCTGATGAGGAAAGGCTGAGGGAGCTGGGTCTCTTAAGCTTGGAAAAAAGGAGACTGAGGGGTGACCCCATTAATGCTGATCAATATGGAAAGGGTGGGTGTCAGGAGGATGGAGCCAGGTTCTGCTCAGTGTCATCTAATGATAGGACAACGGGCACAAGAAAAGAGCATTCCAACAGAAAGGAAGTCAAGGAAGGAAGCCAGAAGACCTGTGTGGCTAAACAGGGAGCTGCTGGGCAAACTAAAGAAGAAGAAGAAAGCCTATAGGTCGTGGAAGGAGGGGATGGCCACTTGGGGTGATTATAAGGCTCTAGTGAGAGACTGTAGGGATGCAACTAGAAAAGCCAAGACCTCCTTGGAATTAAACCTTGCAAGAGAGGTCAAGGGCAACAAAAAGGGCTTCTTCAAATACACTGCAGGTAAAACTAAAACTAGAGGCAATGTGGGCCCCCTGCTGAATGAGGTGGGTGCCCTGGAGACAGAGGATAGAGAGAAAGCAGAGATACTGAACACCTTCTTTGCCTCTGTCTATACTTCTGGGGGCTGTCTTGCCCCAGACTGCTGAGGCTCCAGAGGAAGTTGAGGCAAGAGAGAAGCCTGCCCTGATTGATGAGGACTGGGTTAGGGATAAGTTGAGCAAATCCATGGGCCC
>VXBP01005379.1:31461-61619 GCA_013400115.1 Rhinopomastus cyanomelas | reverse complement strand
GGGGTCAGTGCTGGGACCAGTCCTGTTCAATCTATTCATTGATGACTTGGATGAGGGATTGGCATGCACTGTCAGCAAGTTTGCTGATGGCACAAAGCTGGGTGGTGTTGCCGACACCCCTGCAGACTGTGCTGCCATTCAGCAAGACCCAGACAGGCTGGAGAGCTGGGCAGGGAGAAATTTAATGAAATATAACAGCGGTAAGTGTAGAGTCTTGCATCTGGACAGGAACAACCCCAGGTACCAGTATAGGCTGGGGACTGAGCTGTTGGAGAGCAGTGTAGGAGAAAGGGACCTGGGGGTCCTGGTGGACAGCAAGATGACCAGGTGGGTGTGCTCTCGTGGTGGGGTACATCCTGGGCTCAACTTCTTCCCAGTGAAGGTGACAGAGCACTGGAACAGGCTGCCCAGGGGTGTTGTGGAGCTTCCTTCACTGGAGATATTTAAGACCTGCCTGGATGTGTTCCTGTGTGACTTGGTCTAGGTGATCCTGCTGTGTCAAAGGGATTGGACTCGATGATCTTTCAAAGTCCCTTACAATCCCTAATGATTCTATGATTCTATGACATGAGCCCAGTGGACTGGTGCCAGAAGGGGAGGCCAGACTGTCCCCACATATCTCAGCTTCCACACTTGCTGTGGCCCTGTTCTGTCCCTGTCTGGTGGGGTCACCCTGAAACTGCCCCTGTGCTGCTCCGTGCCTCAGTTTCCCTGTTTGCAGCTGGGAACACACTTTCCAGTTCACTGCTGCTGCGTTCCCAAGGGTCACAGCTTTAGCCTGAAAAGCTGCAGAAATGGGAAAGAAAAAATCACTCCCAGGGGATGACTTTGGGCTGCAGCAGGTGAACCCAGCAGGAAGAGGCCAGTTTCATTTGCTGGCCGCAGTGTGTCGCGGGCAGCCGCCGTAAGCTCTGCCAAGGGGACAGATGTTGACTCAGAGCTAACGGGGTCAGGGCAGAACCCTGGGCAGATTTCCCAGAACGGGAACCATGTCTCACCCTGCTCACAGATACAGGAGAGGAGCTGACTTGGAAGCCCATCCAGGGTCTCTGGAGGCCATGCACCTCCCCCTGCCCTTCTAACTCAGAAAATATGGGAATAACTCCAAATCTCAGCAAGCCTGGAGTATCCCTGCACAGGATTCACTGCTCTGCTCTCTGTGCTACTGAGAACAGAGCATCCCACAGTCAGACCTAGGGAGGGGACACCCACAGACACCAGCCCAGGTGCTGGGGACACTCCTCACAGCACAAGTCACCTCCCCCAGCCGCCTTGGCTGCTGGCGTGGCAGCCACTATGGCTTTTTCGAGTGACCTGGTTTTTGCCTCTGCTGGGAAGCAGCTCGTGGCCCCGCGGCAGCAGCTGCGTGTTCTCCTGCCCAGCCTAATCCAGGGAAGAACCCTCCTCCTGGCTTTGATCTCTGACTTGGGGAGCTCTTGGCTGGGAATTGCTCTGCAGCTGGCAGAGCCGCTGCGAACCATCTCACCTGGGTGTTCACAGGGATCTCCAGACCGATATAACTGCTGGGAAATCCCTTCCTGCTCCTGAGGCTCTCAGTGGTCTGGTGACACCAGAACAGAACTCCTGGCCCTGGCCCATCCACCCCAGAGCTGGTTTGGGCAGAGCTGGGTGTGAAATGTTTGCACTGCTTTAGCATCCACTGGCTGAGCTGGTGCAGGGTGCTGGAATCTGCAGCCTGGAAGCAGCCCAGAGCCTCCAGCGCACCTCTTGGGTCTGGGACTGCTGCCTTTTTTTCTCTCCATCCTTGCTTCAGATCTGCCTGTTCCTGTAGAAAGAAGGTCTCCACAGATCACCCTTGCTTGCTAAAAATGTACCCAGTGGAGGGCAGAAAGGGAAGGAGAAGAGGAGGCTGCAAAGACCTGCCAGCGCCCCAAATTCCTCTGGTTTAGGAAAGATGGGACTGTGGAAATTCAATCAGCTCATGTAGAGGCAGGGGCTGAACAGGTGGATGGCATCTTCTCATTGACTAATGGAGGGTAAAAGAACCCTACTTGAGCCCCCGGGCACAAGAGCTCCCCTGCAGCTCCCAGAGCTCACGCTTCGGGCTCTGAGTCACTTGGAAGCTTTTAAGATATTTCCTTAGAATTTAAAAATAAGTCTTGGAAAAGCCACTCTTGAGTCTGTTCTCTCGCCTGGCTGTGCAGGATCAATCACCAACACCCTCATCTATCTCCTGCTGTTCTGGCCAGGCTGCCTCAAGACATCTCCAGTCACTCTTGCATCCCTGGCGACTCCTGAAAGCCATCACCTGCCCATCAAACTGCCCTTGGGTGCAGCATCAATTTCCTTTTCTTCATTCCAACTCACTGCTCTGGGCTCAAACTCTCGTGCCAGCCAGAGAAATTGCTTCTGAGGTTTGAGCCCTCCCTTCTTCCATGGGGACCATCCCCAGGAGAGCAGCTCCCACAGGCACTGGGGCCACTACACATTCCAGCCTGGTCCAAAACCTCTCCAACTCCTCAGAGCCCAAATGTCCAGGGAGTTTTCCTGGTACTGGGAATGCTGGAAAGATTCCATAGGATAACAGAATCATTTAGGTTGGAAACAACCTCCAAGATCATTGAGTCCAACCATTAACCCAGCCATCCCAAGGCCACCGCTGAACCCTGTCCCTGAGATCCAAGTCTCCACACCAGTACAGAGCAGAATGAACCAGTTACTGAGCTTTCTCAATTCCCACCTTTCCCATTGGCCTTTTGGTGCCTGGGAATTTGGGCCAAAGAAAGGTCTTATCCCAATGTCCTCCTCATTCCTCCTTCTTCTCTAGAGGAAGCAGGGTGGTTAGACTAGGTGATCTTCACAGGCCCCTTCCAACCCCCTCAGTCTGGGATTCTGTGATCCCACCCTGCCATGGCAGTAGGTGCCCATCGCTCTCCTGCCAAGCCTCTCCCTCCGCCAGTTCTTGCTGGAGGAAAAGGCGAGGAATCTCTGCACCAGACATCTGCTTTGCTCCATGGCCCAGCTGGCCGAGGACAACGAGACTTCCCCAGCTTCCAGTGACCCAGCCCCAGCTGGCTCCAAGCCTGCAGCCCTTGGCAGGCCTGAGGAGAAGGGGAAAGAGCATCGTGATTCCAGCAAGAGCCTGAGCTCAGAGGAAAAGCTTCCCCCTTCCACCGCCGGGTCCATCCCAGAGCTCCTAGGATACCTGCAAGTCCTCCTCAGGTGCTGCAGTCTGGAGCTGAGGGATGCTCCTGCCATCCTTGAGCTTTTATCTGGGAAAGCTGAGGACAGAGCACTCCTGAGCCACCAGAGGATGCTGGCACTGCCTCCAGAGCCACCAACAGACTCCTGGGTTCTGTCCCTGCTGTTCCCCAGACTCCTACCCTGCCATTTCCCAGTGATTCCCAGCCTAGTTTGGCTCTGAAGCCTCGGGTAAGAGGTTAAAGCCCTCAGCAGCACAGAACAGAGCTTGACCCAGAAATATGGAGTTGATCTGGGGGGATCTTCTAGAGACCTTTCAGTCCCTGAAGGGAACCTCTCAGAAGGCTGGGGAAGGCTGTTCCCAAGAGCAGGGGACCATAGGGTGAGGGGGCATGGTTTGAAGCTGGAAATGGGCAGAGTGAGGCTGGACAGGAGGAAAAAGGTCTGGAATCTGAGGGTGGGGGATCCCTGGAACAGGCTGCCCAGAGAGGTGATGGATGCCCCATCCCTGGAGCTGTTCAAGGTCATGCTGGATGGGGCTCTGGGCAACCTGGTCTGGTGAGTGCTGGCCCTGTTTGGTGTAGGGGGGTTGGACTGGATGCACTTTGGAGGTCCCTGCCACCCCAACACATTCTATGACTCTATCAGATGCCCTTCAGGATGCTGCAGAGAGGGAAGGGCTGGGCAGGGCAGGCTGGAGGCTGACCCAAATGACAGAGCCCAGGCACAGAGAGAGGCTGGAGGTCTCTGCTGTGGAGCAAGAGACACCAAGTACAAGGACTCTTGCTCTCAGCAGATTCCCCCAGTTTCCCATCATCCTGGCACATTTCAAAATGTCTGAGGAAAGAGGTGATGGTCCATGTGAAGTAGACAAGGTGAGGCTCCCCCCAAAACATGCAGAGACAGGACCAGACTACATCCAGCACCTCTGGCCACAGTGTTGTGGTCCAGCATGTCCCATGGACACCAGTTCCTTCCATTACAGCCCTCTCCAGAAAGTCCAACACAGCATCTCAGAGCAGAGTCAAGGCTCCCTGAAGCTGGCGCCAAAGGAGCTACATCCCCCCACCAAACATCCCTCCAGCACCATCCCCTCCAGCATCCTGACGCCAAGGGTTGCTGAGGGGCCGGTTCCTGCCGGACGCCCTTGACCAGCTGCTTCCCCTCCCTTTGAACTTGTTTTATCTTCTCTGAGAGGGAAGTTCGAGCTGGGGGACCCCACTGAGCCTGGCTGGGGGGGGGGACACACAACAGGACAGGGGTCCTGCCTGGCCACCGGGTGGGGAGGAAGGATGCAAGAGGGGAGATGTGAGCTTTTCCACCAACATGAAGGCAGCAAACCTATTTTAGGTGGCGTCCAGCTGCTTAGGGCAGTTCCTGTGGAGGCTGTGAGTGTGGGACCCCCTGCTCCAGAAAAGGCCCCTGGAGGAAGGCAGCATCGGCCAGACCCCAGCAGCCAGGAGAGATGGTACCCAGGGACTTGGGGCAAAGGAAGGGGATTCAGTGGCATCTTCCAGTCCCCTGAACACACAGGGTGTGCACTGGAGTTGGCTCGAAGAGCAAGAGATGCCAGCTCAGCGCCTTGCAGGACCCCTCTCCATCTGGCAAAATCTGCCTCCAGGGATGTCCTATGTTCAGTGAGAACAAGGAGGATGCTAGAGACATCCACTTGAACATCTCTTGCTGCCATCCCGAGGCACATTCCAAACATCTGAGGGCACCACGACAGGCTTCCAGCAAACACTCACCTCAGGGTTGTTCTTGATCTCTCCCTCCACCCGGGTGTTGGGGCAATAGACAGGGCCAGGTGTTTGGGGGAAGAAGGAACAAACCTACAGAGTGTTTGCCCAAGCTCCGAGACCCCACCCCAGGATCTGTAGGGGAAGACAGGCTAGGATGCATCATGTTCCTCCTGCCCTGCCATCCTAAGCTTCCAGTTCTGACTCTGCCTGATCACCCAGAAAGCTGGGAAAGTCCAGAGAGAACTCTGCTTCTCCATCAGATGACTCTTCCCAGCCAACCGTCCCAGCTGGCCAGGACATGACAGGGATGTGGAATCCCAGGCAGACCCCATCATGGAACCCCAAATGCAAGTGGTGATGTGCTGAGGATCCCCAGAGTGGGTGGGCAGCACAAGGATGGAGTATGAACACAAGGAGCTTAGAATCATAGGACTGTTTTGGTCGGAAAAGATCATTGAGTCCAACCCTGAACCCAACTGTCCCAACCCACCGCTAAACCCTATCCCTGAGCCCAGATCTCCACAACTCTGAAACAAGGCCAGGGATGGCGATTTGACCCCTTCTCTGGGCAGCCCGTTCCAAGGCCTGAGGACCCTTTCCAAGGAGAAGTTTTTCCTCAGGACCAACCTAACCTTCTCCTGGGGCAGCTTGAGGCCATTTCCGTTTGTCCCATCACTCCTTGCTGCTCCCAGTCCCTGCTGGTTCCAGATGCATTTTCCTTCCTTGCTGGCCCCTCTCCCTGAGCCAGGGCTGCCTGTGAGTGGGCAGTGGGACTGAGATATTGGGGATCCCTGCACACAAGACCCCACCAGCCATGCCAGGGTCACAGCAATGAGAGTCCACCCCATGCGAGGCTCATCTGGGAGTTTCTTTGACACCGGAATAGGCTGGGTTGACCTGGCTCCCTGCTGAGCCTGCCCCTTCCTGAACCCTAAGGATGTGTCGAAGGCACAGAAACCCCCCATCACTGCCCTGTGGCTCTAGGTGCTGGTTCAGGACTGGGTGCCATGGCAGACCTTGGGGATGACAGCAGCTCTCCCTGAGGCACAAGTGGCCACACGGGTCTCAGCAGGGGCATGAGCCTGCGGCTCCTCAGCACCCAGCACCGATCCGCACACCCACGGACCCACAGTCCAGCACCAGGAAGATGTTTTCATCATGTTGCATCAAGCAACAGGCTGGGGGCAACCTGAGGCATTTCAGCCCCAGGGAATGTTCTTTAGAGGCATTTTCCATCCTATCTGTGAGCCCCAGTGTTCTTCTGCTGTGTGTAGGGCACAAAATCACCCAAAATCACCTCACATCACTCAATCATAGAATCGCAGAATCATAGAATCATTAGGGATTGGAAGAGACTTTGAAAGATCATCTAGTCCAATAGGACCCAAAATCACCCTAGTATCACCTTAATATCACCACTAGCACCTAGAATCACCTGGTATCATCCAAAATTACCGAGAAACACATAAAATTACCCCAAATACCTAATATCATCCTAAAATCACTCCAAATCTCCCTAAAATCACATCAAATCACCCAGTATCACCCTAGTATCACTCTACTATCACTCAAAATCACCTACAACCACCCATTACAACCCAGTACTGCCTAAAATCACCCCAAATCAGCCCAAATGACCTCAAATGATCACGTTTGCCAGGAATTTTGCCAGGGAAAGGAGAAAACTTCCAGGGACAAGAGAGCAGCAAAGCTGGCACAGGCACAGCGTCTCACTGAGGCCATTCAATATTCATGTGGGCTACAAGAAGTCTGGGGAAACTCTCCTGATGGCAAGTGCCCAGGCACATAGTGGGATCAGAGGGGTCGATACCACGGCGAAAAACCCCACTGGAGACAAACACTACAGAGGGCTCTGACTTGATGCTGCTCCCAGGAAAGCTCCTGGTGGGCTGAGGGCAGAAATCTCCCCACAAAGGGCCCATTTGGTGCTCAGGGGCAGTGAGGGGGGATCAGAGGCTGCAGGGAAGAGGATCAGAGGCTGTGGGGAGGATGCGTGACAGAGCCAGGCAGGGCTGCTATGAATAAAGTTGCAGCCCTCCCACACCTGCACTGGCCCCACCACGCACCAGTAAAACACCAAGAGCAGAGACAGGGTGAGAATCACTTTGGTTACCCCAACAGGCAGGAACACGGGGGATTTCTCAGTCTAGGAAAAATCACACTTGGGAAGGAAGTCTGGAACAGCCTGCAAGGGAGGGGGTGGGCAGCAATGGTGGTGTTATCCGCTGCCTTATGCTCCTTCACTCAGCAGCATCCACTGGCTGTGGATGCTGGAAAGCCCCAAAACAAGAGATTCATGGCCTGAGCCAGTGGGTCTGGAGACACCAAGCTCCCCAGGGCCAGGCAGTTGATCTCAGCGCAGGTGGCTCCTGTTCCCATCTCCCAGTACAGGAAGGTGATTCCTGCTCTGGGAAGGCTCCTACACCTGTTGGGGTCTGGGCAGCACTTAACACAGGGAGGCTGGGACCTTTTAGGGAGTTTTTGTGCTGATGAAGGGTCATGAACCCCTCTAGCACATGAGCTGGAACCTGTAGCTGAACTGCAAAAGGGGTCTGTGGGGTGAGATGAGCTGGGTGTGTGCTCAGCTCTCCTGACATAGCTGAGCTTTCCAGAAACATTCTCAACAGTGAGAACCTTTCTGGAGCAAATGAGCCCAGCAAAGGTATCCCTGCAGCCCAGACCCATACTGGGACACCGCGAGACCAGTGGGACACAGCGAGACCAGCACCAGCGACTGCACAGCAAGAGGCTGAGCTGGGATGTGTGAGCAGACTGACACCCAGTCTTGCACCTTCTTCCAGTCCCACTGACACTTGTCAGTCCCACTGTACCTCCACAGCCCCATAGCAGCCTCCCCCCAGCCCTAGAACCTGCAGTTCCGCACCAGTGGGGAGGTTACTGGCCATGAAACAGTTAAACATCTTTTCCTGGAGCAGCAGAGTTCAAACACAGTTCTTCCCCCTCAGTTATGCCCCACAGTATTTGCTCTGGGCTTAGCTTTGACAACACACACAGGTGATGGAAAGAGGGAAAACAGGGAGAGGAGTCATGTGTGGGGCAGCCCCACAGGCAGGGTTCTCTCCTGCCATAAGTTGTGCTGGGCTGTCACCTCTGGTCCCTCAGAATCCCAAAGCTGTGTCCCGTAGTCCATGAGCCAGCAGGGTATCAGCCCTGGGCATTCCATGGCAGAGGAAAAGCTGGGCTGAAGGCAAAGCTGTCATCCTCTTCCTATTCCCACTCCTGCTCTCCCATGTCTAGTGGGACACACAGGACAGACAGGACAGACGGGACAGACAGGTCCTGGCCATAGGGACCTGCTGCCACAACAGTCTCTGCTGCACACCCAGCACACCCTGAACCCCAAGTGGAGCTGTCAGAGGCTCTAGCAACCACCAGCCCAGCCTGTCCCGATTGCAGCTACAGCCAGATGTTCCCTGGTCCAAGAGTTCGGGGTATCCTCATTCCCTTTGAACCCCCACAGAGCCCATCCCACTGCCTTCCCCTACCTGACAGGGATCTTGACCCGCAGGTAGCGATCAACAGCGATTGCCAAGAGCGCCAGGATGGAGCTCTCAGTGAGGATGAGGACGGGACAGGCCACCATGAGGCAGCTGTAAAACTCAGTCTGTGGTCCGATGTTGATGATGATGGCCAGAGGGATGACCAGAGCCCCCACGGCCACATCAGCCACTGCCAGCGAGACGATGAAGCAGAAGGTGGCATCTCGTAGTGCCTGGTTCATCTTCACCGCCCAGATGACCAGGATATTGCCTGGCACTGACACCAGGGCAATGAGGACCTCGATGGAGATGTAGGCAGCCTGGAATGCTGACACCGAGTGGGCCATGATGCTCCCGTGAGTGGCCCCTCTCCCTCGGCCGTCCCTCGGTCACCTGCAGGGACACAGGGAGGGGGTGAGCGAGCGGCACCGACCCGTGAGGGAGCCGGGATGGAGCGTAGGCGAGGGAAGGGGGGGGGATAAAACCCAACCAACCCCCTCCCGTCTGAGCCATCCTCTGGGGTTCCAGCACCCACCTCCATCCCCTCGGGTGCCAGTCCCGGGAGGAGCAGCGGACACCACCCCCCCATCACCTCCCGTCTCGGAGCGGCTCCCCGCCTCCCTCGGGGTTCTGTCCTCCCAGCCCAGCCCCAACTCGCCCCCTGCCCCCCTCACCTTGTGCTGCGACCCCAAGGGCTTCTTTTGCGGGGGCTTTCACCCCAGTTTAGCCAGAGCTCTTCCCCCGCAGGGTGCCGCCAGGAACATGCTGGGAGGTGGGAGTGAGGCGGGGGATGCGCGGGTTGGGGTGGAGGGTCCCGGGGCTGCGCTCGGNAACGAGGTTGTGGGGTTGAAGTTTTTAGGGGGTGGGTTTGGGGGAAGCAGCAGAGCCGGTGCCAGCCCCGAGCTGACGGTGCCGGTTTTAGCACCAAACGGGTTCGGGAGGTGGGAGGGGAGGGGAGGATCCATGGATGGGGGGGGAAGGGGAAGGCTGAGCCTGAGCTGGGGATGACGGAGGACCCGGCTGCGGCTCTGGGCTCAGCCCGACACAAGAGCTCTCCTCCCAAAGTGCGCTGAACCCACCCGAAGGGCTCAGGGGTTCGTCCGAGCTGACCCCCCAAATCACCCCTGGGGGAGTGAGCACCGAACACCGTTCGTCCTCTAAACGGCACCCTTGGGTGCTGAAGGAGTGAAGGCTGCACTCCATGCTGGGCACAGGGCTGACAGGAGGCTGGAGCAGGTGGGGTGTCTTTAGAGGAGAGGTGGTCCCAGAGTGTGCTGAGGCTGGACCGGACACTCTTTAAGGTCCCTGGAAAACTCGGGGGGAAATGGCCACCCCCAAAATTTCCCCTCAGGGCGTGTGACACAGAGGCAGTGAGGCTGGGGGCTCCCTCTGACTGATGGGGCTGAAGCAGGGACCCCACCAGGTCTCCCCTGCAGCACCAGGCGCCTGCAGGGCTCATCCTGCACATCCCACAAGATGGGGGCTGGTTTGTCCAAGGACTGCAAAGAGCACGAACAGCTATGACTCCAGATTTGGGGCAAAAGGATTCTCCCAAACCCCATCTGTACCACAAACCCCTCACTCTTTCTCTCTCTTCTGGTGAGATCTGGGGCTGGGGTTTCCCCCTTCTGCTCTGCCTGGCTGAGAGATACCCCAACCCTTGGGGCTGAGCCTCAGCCCTTTCCTCCGTCACAGCCTCCACAGCCCAGAATGGGGTTTGGAATTGCTGAGGGACCATCACAAACCCACTCCTGGACCGTGGTCTTCCCCCTTCACTCCATGGCCAAGTGGTCAGTGTAGGGCTGGGCAGCTGGAGCACCCAAGGGGCATCTGGGGTCTGTGGCAACGTGCCACCTCCAGCTGTGGGGCCAGTGCCAGCAGTGGGGTAAGGAGAGTTTATTTGGGTTGGGATGATCTGTTTGCTCTGCGGAGAAGAAAATAAACGGAGGCCGGCAGGCTGGTGTAAACACGGTGCTATTTATGGGAGGCGTTAGCTGGAGCATCTCACAGCGCATCTCCTCGCGCGACCAACACCGCAGCCAGGAGGCCATTGCCCTGCTGTGGGCTGTAGCCCAAAGCCAAAGGCAATGTGTGGGGTAGAAGTGCCCAAGACAGGTCATCAGGAGCAGAAAGGGCACCCTCAGAGAGCCCCCAAACTCTCACCCACTGGCTTCCCAGGGTGAGTGTCCTTGCAGTCAACCTCTGGCTGAGAGCGGAGCAGGAAAGCTGGCCGGTTCCTCACGGGAGAGCAATGCGGAAGCCAACACAGGCAGGTCCCAGCCTAATTGTATGCAAATCCCTGCAACAGCGATTAAAAACCACTCCTTTTCCTTAGTGCTCCTGCAGTTTTTTCTCTGTGCCTGGCCTCATGCCCCGGCACGCCAAGCTTGAGCAACTCTAGAAGGCCCTGAGTGGCCAAAGCAGTGTGAGAGCTGCCCCAAACTGTCCCAGGGCTTCGGCATGGGCTGCCGGGGTTGAAGGAGCAGATGTGTGGTGGATGGTTGCTGCAGGATGTTGTGCAGAGGATGTTCTGATGGATGTGGCATCTTGGGTTGGTTAATGGTTGGACTTGATGATCTCCAGGGTCATTTCGCACCTGAATGATCCTGATCCCATGATCTCCTTGACCTCCTGGCCACCAGACAAGGGTTTCTCTCAGTGAGTGGTGGGGGCTTCTTTAAACTCCCATGGAAAGTTATTTATGGGGAATGTAAGCCACCCAGCTGGACTTTTCCAGACTCTTGCTGGGATGTAGAAGGAGAAGATGGCCTGAGAGCTGCAGCAGATCGTGATGGTCCCAACGAAGTTTCAGAAGATGCTGCTACATCCCCAGCGCAGTGGGAGAGGTGAAACAGAGGAGGACAAATTAAAAGCCACAGTAGCCCTGCAGTGGCTTTTTCACCTTCCCACCTCCCTTAAGGCAGGACAGGACCCAGCCTCAGTCCGGCTCGGAGCCAGCAAGATGCGCCCGAGGGTTTGGCGTGTCAGGGCTGGCTGAGCCAGCCCGCCCGGGTGACTGATGAGTCCAAACCCCGACTGACGAGTCCAAACCCCAGCTGACAAGTCCAAATCCTTCTGATGAGACCAAACCCCAACTGAACACACCTGGGGCTCAGCACAGCCAACAAATGGTTTCCAAGGAGGCAAGTCAGGGCATGGGTAGCTCATTTTCCCTCATCTTTCTTCCACCTTCTAGGGGGTTTAAGCTTTCCCCCTCCTGCCTCAGTTTACCTGTGTGAAAAGCAGCTCTGTGCTGCCATCCTGGGAGCTCAGGGTTTCCAACATGCAGACCATCCCACAGCATTTCTGGTTGCAGAAAAGGGCCCCTTAATTAGAAAAGTTAATTAGGAATGTGGCTGGTGCCAGCAGCATGGGGCTGTGAGCTCAGAGGGCTGACATCTCCACAAGATGTTAATTAGGACGAGTGACACTCGCAGTCACCACAGCCCAGCGGGTCTGGACAAGATGGTACAAGGCAAAAAAGAAGGAGCAAACAAAGGGGAACCCCAGAGCTTTTCCAGAGATCGCTGCACTGCGCTGAGATGCTGCAGAGCACCAGGCATCCCACAGCAGTAGCCCCTGACTGGTCTGGGTGAACTGGGTGACACCAAGCCCCAGTGGGACTGTGGGGCTGCTCCATGACTCGGTCTCTCTCTCATTTAATAGGATTCCTGACTCTGTTTGGGGCACGAGGAGCCCCACACTTCTGTGGGTGAGACATCTCCACCTGGGCTTTGCAGCAGATACTCAGCACCGATGGCCCGGTGCAGAAACAACTCCCTGGTGAGAACTCAAACCAGCAAATCCTGGAGGGTGAACGAGGGAACAGCTGACCCTTTGAAACAGCTGACACCATGAACTGACCCTTTCTGCCAGGCACATCTCAGCCCTCACACCAGAGCAGGTTTCAGAATGGGTTGGCAGTGCTGCCCATACCCCGGGGGAAACTGAGTCACAGATGATGTCTGTGGGCACTCAGCAGGTGGGTGCTGACATGAGGACCTGTCCCAGCTTCTCTCTGGCCTGGAGCAGATGTTGTTCATGAGGCTCTGGGCTCCCACGCAGTGGCCAAAGAGCTGCAGCCCCTCTTGGTGGCCAGATGCCAGACAGATGTTGCCTACAGGGTGCCTGGCACAGACCAATTTCAACGGGCTTTTGCACATCCTTGGTGGGGAGGAGCTGCCCAGACACCCCTCGATGGAAGAGAAAACATGTCCAAACCCTGCCAGCACCAGCCTTGGCACAGCAGCGGGGTAGAGCAGAGGTCTATGCCCAGCTCCACGGTGCAGCCAGGATGGCAGCAGGATGCCGGCACCCACCCCCACACCCCATCCCAGGCCTTTTGCATCTTCCTCACCAGCTCTGGGGTTATTTTAATCTGCAGGGAGCCCCAGCAGTGTTATCGAGCCCGGCTGCCGGCCAAGAGCTATTCCTGACCCTGAATCCAGCAGCCCCAGCAGCACGGGGTGAGGTGAAACCTTTCCATCCCTGCAGAGCTGTTCAAAGGACGGTTAGAACCATTTGCCCCCACCACACAGACACCCCTCAAGCAAACCCAGGCCTTGTTCAGCCTCTCTTTTATGGGAAGGAGCCCATGGAAGGGCAGGACGGTGCCTGCTGCCTCCGGCACCAGTAGTGCCCATGGCGAGGAGGACGAGGAGGAGGAGGAGGAGGAGGAGGAGGAGGGAGGCTGCTGGTGTCAAGACTCCAGGCACTCAGCAGCGATGACAGATCTTTCTGGGGCAAAGAATCGTGTGAAACAGTCTTCCAAGAAAAGGGAGGGGGGAAAACAGAAGGAATGTTTAAAAGGAAAAATGTGGTTTCTGCGAGTCCTGGTTTGCTGAGGAGAATGAGGGGAACCTCCTCCCTTGAGGGATCTCTCTGAGCTGGAGAGATACTCTGTTCTGCCCTGGTGAGACCACGGCCTGGTGGGGCCGTGGCAGAGCTGCCCCTTCAACCCCAGCCACAGCTTTGCATGGCCACATCTCACACTGTTGGGGTTGCAGGATTGGTTTGAGGTCCAGCCCATGGCGAACTACATCTGGAACATCGTGTCCAGTTCTGGGCCACTCAGTTCCAGAAGGACACAGGGCGTCTTGAGAGACTCCAGCGCAGAGCCACAAGGATGATGAAGGGAGTGGAGCATCTCCCTGCTGAGGAAAGGCTGAGGGAGTTTGGTCTCTTTAGACTGGAAAAAAGGAGACTGAGGGGTGACCCCATGAATGTTGATCAATATGGAAAGGGTGGGTGTCAGGAGGATGGAGCCAGGCTCTGCTCAGGGGCACCCAACGATAGGACAAGAGGCAACTGGTGTGAGCTGGAACAGAGGAGGTTCCACATCAATGTGAGAAGGAACTTCTTCCCAGTGAGGGTGACAGAGCACTGGAAGGGGTTGCCTGGAGGGGTTGTGGAGTCTCCTTCTCTGGAGATATTTAAAACCCACCTGGCCATGTTCCTGTGTGACTGGATGTAGGGGATCCTGCTGTGTCAATGGGATTGGACTGTGTCATCTTTTGAGGCCACTTCCAATCCCTCATGTTCTGTGATTCTGTGAGTATAATACATTTCGGGAGAATTATTGGAGAGGGATGAAGAGCTGAGTAGGTGCTGTGACCCAGACCACATGGGGCTTAAATCCACATCTCCATGGCTGCTGCTCCCAACGTTTGTGTTTCTCCCTTTGGAAACTTGTCCCCTCCTTCTATTTTAAAATTCCCTGGTTTTAGCTCCCAGCTGTCCCCTAGTGCATCTTCCCCCACTGGCAGCGGGGTCTTTACCCCCTTCTACCGCACTCACAGCCGAGGCCACATCCCCACCCTCCAACACAAAACCTCTTCCTCGGTCAACTCCTGCAGCCACTCAGCCCTGAACTCTGCCTGGACTGGTTCCTTCCAGCTGAGCTAAACTGAAATTTTTACTTCCAGAAATTTATTCCAGACAAAAATTCACCGGGTGGATCCTCTGTATCATAGGAAAAGCAGTTTAAGCCCTTCCCATGTGCCTGAACCTACAGATTCCTACTGAGGATGTGGAAAATTCCTTATCAGCTGAGAGGATCCACCTCTTGCCCCGTTCCCCTTCTCCTTTTCCAGCTGGGATCCTTTTCCCTGGCCCTGGAGCAGCATAGACCGTGCTGGAGCCATCCGAACGCAGCCCTGCTCCCGGGGGCTTGGCCTTTGGGGGACGGTGACACTGTCATGGGACCAATGACATTTTGCCTCACTCAGAGCAGCCCTGGGATGGCCGACAGTGACGTTCCCACAGCTGGCCACCTTCCTTGGGGACTGGCCAGCAGAAATCCCCTGCCACCAGCTCCAAGCATTATCAGCCTTGATGGATGTGGCAGCTGCTTCTCATGCCTTCTGTCCCCTTGCTGCCATGGGGTTTGGGGTGCAGGACCTATCTTAGGGCTCACAAGCCTCATGCTGGGAGGGTTTGGGATGTAGGATCCATCACAGAGCTCACCCAGCCTCACACTGGGGAGGATTTGGGGTTCAGGACCCATCTTAGGGCTCACCCAGGCTTGCAGTGGGAAGCTCCTGGGTGAATTTATGCTACGGGAGAAGCTACAGCCCCAGGTGAACGTCAGGGTCCCTCCCGGGGACAGACATCAGCTCAGCCCCAGGGGCAACTGGTGCTCTCAATTTCAACTCTCAAAATACCTGGTCTTGATAAAGGAGAGACTAGCATCAGTGCTGGTGTTTGAGGGGTTCAGTTCCCCCCACCCCCCCAGCCATTTTGCTCTTCAAAAGCAGTTAAATAAATCCATAGGACCAAAGGGACCAGTGCCAGGGCCACTGGGCAGGAGCATCCTGTGAGGGAGAGAGGACTCAGCTCCTGCAGGAGAAATGAAGGGGGGGAACCCCTCAAAACACATTCTGATCCCTCCTGAAGGGGTGAAAACTGAGCTGCTCCCCAAAAGAGACTTGAGGGCCAGTGTGGCTGCCAGAGCTGAGGCCAAAATTCCCTTCTCCGGGACAATGCGAGCACAAAAATGCAAAGAAAAGGGTTTTGGGAAAGTCCTTCCAGGGTCCCCTCCCTGGATGTTTTGGTTCAAAAGATGTTCGAGGGGACTGGGCGCAGGGAGATGGGGGGGATGGGGGCAGGAACTGGAGGAAGCCAAACCCTGGGAGCTATTTTCAGCCCCAGGGCAGGAAAGGCACCTGCTGGGGTCATTACTCTGCGGGAAAAAACAAACCTCCAGATTTGCTCCCCCGGGGGGTTGGAAATGAAGAGCTGGGCTCATCCCTGCTGGGGAATCGCTGTCGAATACGATGGGGTTACCCGGAAAGATTNGCCCCCCCCCCCAGCAAAGGGCTGGCTCTGCACCGGGTCTGGTGGTGGGATTTTCTTCCTACCTCCCTCCCCCAAAAAAGGGAGTTCAAAGGGGTTTGAGATGTTTAGTCTCCTCTCGTGGGGCTGGAAGCCCTAAATCCAGGCGGCGGCTGCCCTCTCCCGTCGGTGGCCACGCATGGCCGCAGCGTCTGGATGAGCTGGGGGCTCTCAAAGGGCTCCCGGCGAGAAGCAGCTGGTTGGTCCTCTCGGACCCCCTGGGCGACCCAGCCAAAGGAGGAGGGGTGGGGAGGGGATGTCATCTTCGGTCACCACTGAGGGCTCTGGACATTTGCATTTCGAGGCTTTTTTCCCCTCATTTCGAGACGGGAAGGAGCTCAACCTGCAGCGATGGAGTGTGGGGAGCACCCCGAAACCCCCCACCCCATTTCTGCTCCCTACATCCAACCCCTCCAGCCTTCTTCACCCCTCCCAGCCCATCCTCATCCTCCTGGCTTTCAACTCCCCTTGACTGTGGTCCAGCTCCACCAGCTCTTTGGGTGCAGGGTGTCCCCATGGTGGGTGGCCCAGGGAGCCACATGGGGTCTGGGATTATTCCCAAGAGCCCCTGTGGGCTGCTGTAGGGTCAGGATTATCCTCCAGCTGCTTGGCCAGTCCCGACAGCACGTGCTGGTGTGGCCGACAGCTGAGCATGTGAGGGCGAGTCGAGTCGGGGTGTTGCTGAGGCACAGCCACCCCGTGGGGCTGGACAGCCTAGCCAGCGGGCAAACCAGCCTGAGGAGCGGGGGCACTGAGCCTGAGAATCCCCCCCACCATGGGAATTTGCAGGGTGAGGCCCCTCCGGAAGGGCTGGGTTCCCCTCCCTGGGGACTGACTCGTCTGGCATCGCCGCTGGCATTTCAAGGCAGGCTCTGCTGTCCCTTGTCCCCTAGGGAATCCCACCTCAAAGCCATGAAATCCCCACCAACCTCCCCCTCCAGCAGTCCGAGTCACTCCAAGCTGCCCTGCGTGGGGTGAGAGTCACCCCTCCCTGTGCCACTGTCTGCTGTCTCATGGAGTGGGGAGTGAGCACAGGAGTCATCAGTTTATCACTCAAAACCCCCCAGCAGCCTCACTGACTCCTCTTTCCCCCTGTTCACTGGACTCTGCTCCTGCAACATCAGCCCCCAGTTGGACCATGGGGCTAGATGAGCCCCAGGGGGAATGTGTCCCACCGTAGGGAGAAGCTGATGGCCACCCACCCAGGAGACCTGGCTTGTAGCCACCTGGGTCCCAGCCACAGCCCCTTTGCAGTTCCAGGTGTCCAGTCTCAGGGCTGTCCTCACTGGGGGGACACTGCTGTCCCCATCCCTGGGCCTTGTGCCACTCACTCTGGCCGGGACAGCTGTCCCTCTCAGGAGTCGAATGGCCACCATGTGTCATGGCCGAATCCCTCACATTCATTGGTTTCCTCCACACACCCACCTGTCCTCCTGCTCACCCCAGCCAGGCTCTGCCATCCCAGGGAAAACATCCCCTTGTTGACAGCCCCAGTCCCCCTCCCAGTCCCCCTGGGAGACAGGACAGCCTGACCAGGGCCACCATCATGTGCCAGGGGTGTCCCCGGCATGAGGAGCGCCCACGGTGGGGTCTGTTAGTTAAGGTCCTGCTGGGTGAAGCCTTCCTTCAGCTGCAGTTTGGGGCTGGGAATGGGGTCAGGCTGTGTCCAGGCCATGGGGTCATGGGGCAAGGAAGGCCATGGCAGGGCAGCTGTGCAAGAGGGGCAGAGCACAATCACTGAGCTGCTTTGGCTGAAGGAGCCCTTGAAGCTCCTCAAGTTCAACCAGGACTGCCAGGGCCCCAATAACCCCTGTCCCTCACCCCACATCTCCACAGCTTCACAAGCTCTCCAGACATGGGGGCTCCCCATCACAGCCATGAGCAGCCTCCTGCAATATTCAGCAACCCTTCTAGTGAGGAAATTCTTCTTGATGTCCAGTTTGAGCCTCTCTTGATGCAGCTTGGGGCCACTGACTGCAGGCAAACATGGAGTGAGGGCACCCAGTATGGCTCCTGGACTGGCCTCTAGCAGACTGGTCAGTTGAGACATCTGGTTCAGTCCCCAGACAGGCATCCAAGAAGCTGCAGGTCAGGACACCCAGTAATACTCCCAAACCGGGATCCTGTGGACTGGTGGCTGTTCACCTCCCAGCACCTCTCTGTTGATCCTGTCCCAATCCCAAATAAAACCTGCAACAGCAATTAACCACAAGGGTCCAACAATCATGGGATCCATCCTAAATGATTCTATGACTTTCCAGACAGACTTTGTCCCTCCATCATTGTCCTGGATTTCCAGATGGGGAAAATGAGGCACAAGGCTGACACCTGGAGCTGTGGAGTGAGAGCTAGGGTGGGGACTGACAACACCCCAGAAGGACACAGTGCTGCAGGGGCATGAGCAGCCCCATCCTACCACCCTCCCAACCCACCAGTGAACCTGGGCCAGGAGATCTTGCTCCTGTGGGTAAGGAAGATGCTGGTGCTGCCAGGGACAAGCAGGACACCATCCTGATTTCACAGAATCACAGAACATCAGGGCTTGGAAAGGACCTTGCAGGATCACACGGTCCAATCCCACTGACACAGCAGGATCCCCTACATCGAGTCACACAAAACCATGGCCAGGTGGGTTTTAAATGTCTCCAGAGAAGGAGACTCCACAACGCCCCTGGGCAGCGAAGGGTTCGGTCACTGTCCCTGGGAAGAAGTTCCTTCTCACACGGATGTGGAACCTCTTCTGTTCCAGCTCACACTTTGTCCTATCATTGGGTGCCCCTGAGCAGAGCCTGGCTCCATCCTCCTGACACCCACCCTTTCCATATTGATCAACATTCATGGGGTCACCCCTCATCTCCTTTTTTCCAGTCTAAAGAGACCAAACTCCCTCAGCCTTTCCTCATCAGGGAGATGCTCCACTCCCTTCATCATCCTTGTGGCTCTGCGCTGGAGTCTCTCAAGCAGCCCTGTGTCCTTCTGGAACTGAGTGGCCCAGAACTGGACACGATGTTCCAGATGTAGTTCGCCATGGGCTGGACCTCAAACCGATCCTGCAGCCCCAGCAGAGCGAGATGTGGCCATGCAAAGCTGTGGCTGGGGTTGAAGGGGCAGCTCTGCCGCGGCCCCACCTCTGCCGAGCAGCTGTCGATGTGCCAGGCACGTCGGAAATCCCGGGTGTCGGAGCACAGGTCTGCTCCACATTCCTTGTCCCTGAGTGGGGAGAGGGGCCAGGCATCTCCTCCCGCCTGCAGCTGCTCCCAAATGTGTTATGGCTTGTCACCGAGCAGGAAGGGTTGTCGGCCCGCATGGAACAGGGATGTGGGCCAGTGGGTGCCTAGCAGGACAGGAGGGTGGAACCCCCTGGAAATGCTGTTTTGTGGGACCCCTTTCACGTGCTGAAGTCTCTTCGCTGGGTCCTGGTCCCAACCTTTCTGCCCATCAGCAGGATGGTGCCCACAGCCAGATGGGGTAGAACACAGAATCCCAGAATAGTGGGGTTGGAAGGGACCTCTGAGATTGTCCAGTCCAAACCCCCCTGCCCGAGCAGGATCCCCCAGAGCAGATCCCACAGGAACAGTCCAGGAAGAGATTCCACAACCTCTCTGTGCAGCCTGAGCCAGGGCTCTGGGATCCTCAAGGTAGAGAAGTTCCTCTTTATGTTCAGATGGAACCTCCTGTGCTCCAGGCGGTGCCCAGTGCCCCTTGTTCTGTCACTGGGCACCACTGAGCAGAGCCTGGTCCCATCCTCCTGCCCCCACCCTTTAGCTCAGTAGTGATCAGGTCCCCGCTCAGTCTCCTCTTCTCCAGCTGAGCAGCCCCAGCTCCTTCAGGCAGATTCACCAGCCCCTGAGCATCCCAATCTGCACCAGACTCTCTCCAGTAGCTTCTTGTCATTCATGAACTGGGGAGCTCAGAACTGGGTGCAGATGGTGCTTTGGCCTCCCAGTGAGTTTCACCAGCCCCTAAAACCTGCTGCTTTTCTGCCCTTTCCCATGGAAGGAAGCAGCCAGCACCATCCCCAAAAACCACTGCTCCAGTCCAGGGACTGGGGAGCTCTGGGCACTGAACTGGGATGTGTAACCATCTCTGGGCACCAGACAGACGTGGTCGTATGCGGGGCTGCCACACACCGCCCTGCATCGCCAAACCCCAGCAAATGCAGACCCTTTGGCCACAGTGAGAAAAGCAGAACCGTGAGGGCAGCTCCCGAGTGTGTCCCCATGACCCCGAGCCCTGGATGTGGCCACTGGTTTGGGAGGCTGCCCCGGTGGAGCAGGGACTAACCCTCCTCACCGGGATTTTCTCAATGGATGGGTATTTTTAACTCAGGCCTCGTGGCTGCCCGTCCCCGCCGGCTGCGCCGGGGTGAGCCGTCCCCGCAAGGCCTCCGCCAGTGGGGGAAGGTGACCCCATGACGGATGGCAGCACGTTCTGCCCGGGGCTCGCACAGCGTCGCCTTTGTGTGGCGCCCAGCCGCCACCATCCATCACGGGATAACCTGACAGCCGGCAGCAGAGCCCTAATCCTCCGCCGGCTCCGAGTTACCCGGGACGCAGCCCGTAGCCGCAGCAGGCACCCATGGGACCAGGGGAAAACTGCCCTGCTCCTCTGTCCCCACTAGACTCAGCTTTGTTGGGAGCTCTGGGCAGTGTGGACTACACTGAGAGCCCTCTGGTAACCTAAGACCGTGGGTCCCTCTGTGGTGGCTACTTGCCTAGTGGTTATAGTTGTCCTTGATTCATAACCGGCCAGGATGAGCCCATTGGACCCACAGAGCTCAGACCCCACTGTGTCCCCACACCGTGGAGGGGATTAGGGTAGTCCTTGGCAAAGAGGGTCTGATGGAGGAGTTGAGCCATGGCCAGGGAGGCTTGGCCCCTGGGCAGCCCAGGGGAGACCTCCCAAAGGTCCCCATCATACAGGGGCACTGGCTGCCCTTCCCTCTCCATTTCCTCCTGCCATGGGGTCATGATGGCCATGGTGACCTGTCAGGGTGACTGGTTCCATGTTTCCCCCAGCCCCATTCCTGGCCAGGAAAGGCCACCGCGCGGGCTGGCGCCTGCTCTGCCTGCACTGCCCCTCTTTTATGAAGTGCTAAATGCTTGACCCCGCTCTCGGGTGGGTCCAGCACAGGCCCCGCAGAGCCGGTTATGTCACTGTGGGGTTCCTCATCCTCCAAACACTCCTGCAATTAAAAACCCCCTTGATGTGGTAGAGAGGAGGGATCCTTCACCCAGGGACCTGGCTGCAGCACGAGGGGGGCTCTGGGGTTGTGTCCATGGCCAAGGCCATGGAGAATGGTCCCCAGGAACAAGTGAAACTGCTTGATGTGATGACATGAAGCCCTTGGGATGGGGTTGTCCCCTCCCTAACAGCTTCATTCCTGCCACGGGCTCCCCTCGGGGGTGAGCCTCACCTCTTCCTGGCTGGGCCAGTGTTTTCAGTCTGTGCAGTGGCCGCATGGATGCTCCAGTTTCTTTCCTTCTTGAGTCCTTTGGGATTCTGAACGACCCCAGGGAGAAGGGGGTCTGTGCCAGGGCAAACCTCAGGGCTGTGGCTCCTGCTCTCCTGACTGATTATTTTATTGATGCTAAAGCTGCAGGAAAACCAAACCCCCAGGACTCCCCATCCCAAAGAGATCCCTCACAGAGGGAAGAGCACCGTGACAAACTCCCAAAGGGCTGGAAGTCACCCCAAAGTCTCTAGGGGTGGTGGCAGTGGGAGCAGGGAATGCGTCACCGAGCGGCCTCGTGGGGAGGGCGGATTTGGGGAAGGAAAATCCCGGCAGGGCTGGCCCTGCTCTTTGCTGACATTCTTTCCACTGACCGATCCCTTGGCTGGAATCTGGCCTCGAGCAGGAATAGGAGGAGGTGGGAGAAGGTTTCTGAAGTTTCCCTATGGAAAAAAATAATCANACACCCCCCCCCCCCCCCCCCCCCGTATTAAGGCTGGAGAGACACAGCCGAGTGGTTGGAATCACTTGGGAAGGGCTGGGGGCTGGCAAAAATCCCACCCGTGCTGCAGCTCATGCAGAGACCATGGCGGTGCCTCAGTTTCCCTGTCAGGAAGGTGGGAGCAACCTGTCTGTGCTGGGAGAGGCAGGGGCAGTGTGGGGGCTTTGGTGATCCAGACATGGAGTGGCCAGGGAACAAGGGGATCCAGCCCCGTGATGCTGCTATGGGCATAGACACAGGAGGGAGAGGGCCTTTGGGTCCAGTGACTGGAAGAAGCCACAGATCAGGATTTTGTGCCAAAATTCACAGAATCTCAAACTGGCCCAGGCTGGAAGGGACCCATCTCATCTCTCCCAGCCCCCTGCCAGGGGCAGCCACGTCTCTCAAGCAGACTTGGTTGCTCAAGGCCTCATCCAACCTGGCCTTGAACACCTCCAGGGTTCCCTTCATCGGGATGTCCCTCCTGGAGCTGGGTTTCTCCACAGGGCTCCAACAAAGTGGGATCAAGACCTTATGCTGTGACATGCACCAGCAGGATGGGGGATGTAGGGCAAGTGGGAGGGGTGGGGTTGGCAACTGGGAAGGGCTGAGCCACAGATGTTGTGCCAGGGTCAGGGAAGAGATGGATCTGGGGGTCTGTGGGATCCAGGGGTGCAGCCATCAAGAGATAGACTCATGGAATCATCCAGGTTGGAAAAGACCTTCAGGATCATGAAATCCAACTGGCCGCCCTACAAACCCCAACCACCAACCCATCTCCCCAAACACTCTGGCTGCCCAGTTGTTGAACCCCTCCAGGGACAGTGCCTCCACCCCCTCCCTGGGCAGCCTGTTCCAAGGCCTCCCCACTCTTGCTGGGAAGATTTTCCTCAGACCCAAGCTGGCCCTCCCCTGGCACAACCTGACCCCATTTCCTCTGCTCCTGTCACCAGTCCCTAGGGAGAAAAGGCCAACCCCTGTCTCACTGCACCTCCATTCAGGTGGCTGTAGAGAGCAGTGAGGTCTCCCCTCAGCCTCCTCTTCTCCAGTTTCCACAGGTCCAGCTCCCTCAGCCTCTCCCCATCAACAGGGGTCTGTTCTCCAGACCCCTAACCAGCCCAGTTGCCCTTCTCTGCCCCCTCTCCAGCCCCTCCCTGTCCTTCTTATCCTGAGGGATGAGGGTGCCCAGGCCAGGCTGCCCATGAGGCCACCGCAGGCTCCCCCGACCCAGCCATAACTGAAGGGACCAGATGATGCCGGAATGCTGGCAGCCACCCCTCTCCCCAGTGACACCCCTGGGCTCAAACAAAGCCCTTGTTTGCGGGACAGCCCTGCTGCCTTCCCTGCCGTGCCAGCTCCCCCAGACCCCCCCCGGTTCTCGGGGCGTCATAATCCCCGCAGGGAGAGCACATGGAATCGGATGGACAAGGTTTGATGTGAGGCAGCAGCTTAGGGGGGGCTCAGGTTTCCTTTAGGGTTTCTATATTTATCGCTGTGATTTAATGCCAGCGCCGGGGTTTAAATGGCACTGAGCAGTTGGTGTGGGGAGAGCGAGCAGCCGTCCCCACGCCCCACACACGTCCCCACATCCCCACATCACCCATGGAGCTCTTCGAGACCAACCCTTACTTCTTCCCGGACCAGAGGTTTTACGATGGGGAAAACTTCCTGGGCTCCCGCTTGCCGGGCTACGAGCCCTCTGCGTTCCCCGAGCGGCCTGAGATGGCCCTGTGTCCCGAGGGCAGGGTGGCTCTGGAGGAGAAGGACGCGGTGGTGGCCGAGCACTGTCCGGGACAGTGCTTGCCCTGGGCCTGCAAGGTCTGCAAGAGGAAGACCGTGTCGATGGACCGGCGGCGGGCGGCCACCCTGCGTGAGAAGCGCCGCCTCAAGAAGGTGAACGAGGCGTTCGAGGCGCTCAAGCGCAGCACCCTGCTCAACCCCAACCAGCGGCTGCCCAAGGTGGAGATCCTGCGCAGCGCCATCCAGTACATCGAGCGCCTGCAGAGCCTCCTCAGCTCCCTCAACCAGCAGGAGCGGGAGCAGCGGGAGCTGCGCTTCCACCCCACTGTCACCCCACCCGGGGTAAGTGGCTTCTGCACAGCTGTCCCGGTAGCCAAACCCGGGCTGGGGACCAGTGTCGGGGGGATGATCCACGCGGGTGTTGCTTTGTTATAGGGCTGATGCCCTAATGGTGCTGCTTTGTGGGGATAAGGCTCTGTGGGGTGCGTTACTCTATGGGCGTGACACCCTGTGGGGTGGTGTTCTATGGGGTTGATGCTCTATGGGGTGTGTGGCTCCGTGGGGATAAGTCTCCGTTGCATATGTTACTCTGTGGGAGTAATGCCCTATGGGGTGTGTTGTTGCTCTGTGGGATGGTGCTCTATGGGGTTGACACTCTATGGGGTAGGTTGCTCTGTGGGATTGATGTCCTATAGGGTCTGTTGCTCTGCGGAGCTGACGCTCCATGGGTTGTGGTGCTCTATGGGGAGAAGTCATCTATGCTGATGTCCTATGGAGTGTGTTTCTTTATGGGGTTGATGCCCCATAGAGAGTCGCTCTATGGGAGTGAGGGACTGTGGGGTGGTGTTCTGTGGGGTGTGTTGCTCTATGGGGATAAGACCCTATGGGATGTGTTGCTCGGGGGTGATGCCCTATTATCCTATCGCTCTGTAGGATAATGCTCTGTGGCAGTGACACTCTATGGGAGTGATGTGTTTGAGGGTGACATTCTATGGGGTGTTCCTCTATGGGGTTGATGCCATGAGGGGTTGATGTCCTATGGGGAGGTGACATTCTATGGGGATGTTGTGCTGTGGTTGCAATGCCAGATGGGGGTGAAGTCCTATGAGGGTTTTTCCTCTCTAGGGGTGATGCCCTATGGGGGTGGTGCTCTATGAGGTTGTTTCCCTGTGGGGTGACACTCTATGGGGGTGATCCCAAGCAGACGTGTTGCAGGCAGTTCTGGGGCACTGGGTCCTGCTGGAGGGAGTGGAACCCTCAGCCCTGAGACAAGGCAAGTGCTGCTCTGGGGGGCTGGTGACTGTGTCCCGTGTGACAGCATGAGGTGGTGATGAGCCAGCCCCAACTGTGGGCTCAGAGCCCGGGGCAAAGGGGTCCATAGTGGGATTCCCAGTGGGTGGATGCAGTAGAAGCCGCTGGCCACTGCACGGAGTGGTGCTGTGCGTCTTCCTGGGCTTGGGATGGAAAACACTGGCGAAACTGAAATAAATAAGGTAAAATAGTAACTAAATTGATGAACCCACCAAGGAATTAAATAATTAAGGAAGCAAATAATTAACGAAATCAATAGAAATTGAATTCAACATTAAATTAGACCCCCCCATCCCAGGTCACAGTCACACTCCTTCCCTCCCAGCTTCTCCATGTAAAGTCTCAGGGTGGCACCACCCCCAAAACCTCTGACCAAACCCTGCTGGGGGAGTCACCACCCTCTACCTCCCCCAACACCCCGCAGCTGTCAGTGCTCCTGAGTGGGAGCCCTGCAGCCTCCCCCCACTGCTGTGCAATTGCTGGTGCCACAACACGCTGGGGCATGGGGACAGTTTCTGGTGGCCCGGCACCCCCAGGCAGGCGACAGGGGCTCGGCGTGGGGCCACCGCCTGTGTCTCTTGCCAAAGGTGCCATGCTGGGAGATGGGCCAGGACAATCACAGCTGTTGTGTCCTGTCCCAGCCCTGAGCAGAGAGGCTGCAAGTCAAGCCCTGGCACAGCACAAGGTTTGGGTCATTTAATTGAGTTTTGGAGGGAGATCTTTCGCTGCCCTCTGCTTGCTGGGGTGGGAGGGTGCCTGGGCACGGACTTCCCTGCTGCTCTGGGGCTCTGTGTGTGGAAATGTCCCGGTGGGTATCGATGTGGCTGTGGGTAGAGAGGATATTAAAATGGATGTTGGGAAGAAGTTGTTTAGCAGGAAGGGGGTTGAACACAGGATCAAGTTGCCCAGGGAGGGAGTTGAGGCCCCTTCCCTGGAGATATTCAAGGCAAGGCTGGACAAGGCTCTGGGCAACCTGATACAGTTTAAGATGTCCCTGCTCCCTGCACGGTGGGTTGGACTATAGGACCTTTGGAGCTTCCTTCCAGCCTGGGCAAGTCTGCAATTCTATGGTTCTGTGATTCAGAATTGTAGAATCATTGACTCATTAAGGTTGGATGAGACCTCCTAGATCATCAACTCCAATAGATGATGTAGATGATGTAGAGGATTTAAACGATGTAGATGATTTAGATGATGTGGATGATTTAGACAATTTAGATGGCACAGAAACACAGAATTGTGTGGGTTCTAAAAGACCTTTAAGATCCATGAGTCCAACCATTAACCCAGCACTACCAAGTCACCACTAAACCAAGCCAGGTGAATCACAGATCATAAGGATTGGAAGGGACCTCGAAAGACCATCTAGTTCAATCCCCCTGCCAGAGCAGGATCACCTACACCAAAAGCACTGATGACAGATGTAGCTGTAGGTGTAAGAAGTAGATATAGATGGTATAGACATGGATATGGTTCTAGCTATAGATATCTATCTATAGATATTGACTAGGTGTAGGTATAGATGATACAGCTATAGATGATATAGGTGGTATATATAGATTATACACATACAGCTACGTGGATAATTAGGAGTTGGAAAGGACCTCCAGAAGTCATCTCTATATACATTAGAGATGATACAGATGATGTAGATATAAAAAGGACTTTGTAAGAGGCACAGAACAGGGGGATTCACAGAGTTTCATAGAATCGCCCTGCCCACCAAACCCTGGTCCCCAGGGCCACAGCTACTCAGTGTTTGAACCCCTCCAGGGATGGTGACTCCCCCCATCCCTGGGCAGCCTGTTCCAACCCCCAACCACTCTGGCAGGGAAGAGATTTCTCCTGATGGCCAAACTAACCCTCCCCTGGGGTAACTCGAGGCCATTTCCTCTTGTCCTATGGCCAGTGACTGGGGAGAAGAAACCCACTCTCCCTTGAGGGAGCAGTAAGGGCTCCCCTCAGCTTCCCTAAACACCCCAGTTCTCCCATCAGCCCTGTCCTCCAACCCCTTCCCAGCCCCTCAATGTCCTTCTTGTCCTGACTCCGGTCCCCAAGATGAAGCCTCACCAGTGCCCAGTACAGAGAGGCAATCACTTCTCTGGTCCTGCTGGCCACACTATTGCCAGTGCAGGCCATCATTACCTTTCAGACCAAAGGATTTAAGGACTAATTGAGTAGTTCCACAGGTAGCCCAACATTTACAGAATGAATAAAGAACTGGACAAGTGTTGAGACCTCCCCCCTATAAGTCATCAGGACTTAAATGTATAAACCCAGTGTAGCTACCTGGGTTTGATTTGGGTGGATTTGCTGGCTGCTCCTGCAAATGGACCCAAACCAGTGCTGAGTCACTGGTGCTCTGAGACCCTTCTTCCAGTCACAGCCAAGGATTTACACTTTGAGGCCAAAATCCAGTATCTTTTGAGGAAAAAAATATATCAGTAAGGATTTCCTACTTTAGTGGGAAATGTATCCAAGGGTCCATTAGTCAGCCCGTGGTGCCCACAGCTCGTAGACCTGAAGTACCATTTCTAGGCTGCTATGAATAGTTGGATTGCTCCTATGAATCCCATTTTGGGGTTATCCCCAGCCAGCATCTGCTCCCTGATAAAGACACAAACCACAACAAGAAGGTAATTGGGAGCTTTGCTGGTAGCACTCATTTCTCAGGCTGTCAGCTCTGTTCTCTGAAATAGCTGTTCAGCCCCAGATCCACAAATCAAACTGCTGAAAGATCTTCCCCAACAAACCCCCTTGGGAAGGTCTGAGGGTTTCCAGCCCCTGTGTCATTTTTCATGGGTCTGATTAGCTGATTTTCAGCTTTGTCCAAGGACATTCATCCATCTCCAGCCCTTTCTCATAAAAGAGACACCTGCAGAGAGCAATGGCCCTGTTTACCCCAAAGCGAGATTTTTCAGTCTTATGGTGAATGAAGCATCTGGCATCTGGCCTTGATAGGTTCTAGAGACCCAAAATGCTGTTGGCTCCTCCAATAGGTGGGGTGGGATAATCCCATCTCTGCAGGAACGTTGTGCTGCGGTCACTGGGGTGTTTTTGGGATGGATGATGGGGTTTGGAGGGGCTGGAAGAAGTGAAACCTGTGGTTCTGTCTTGCAGGCAGCCAGTGACTGTGGGTCTGGCAGCTCATCCTGCAGCCCTGAATGGAGCAGCCAGCTGGAGTTTGGCACCAACCCTGCAGGTAAGGTCCTCCCCACCTCATCCCACAGGACTTTGGGGTGGAGGAGCAGTGGTGGGGAAACAATGATGGTAGAGTAGAGCAGCTCTAAGCCAACCCCCTTATGCAGGAGATGCTCAGTGAAGGACAAAAGGAGCTTCATCCTGGTGCAGAGATGAGCTCCTCTCCGCATCACAAGTCCTCTAACACCTTCTTGGCTCAATGATCAATGAATTCAGGCTTCTCCCACTGCCTGATTTAACCAAGACACCTGCTCTCAGGAGCTGAGAAACCAGCCTGCAGCAGCCCAGGGTCCCTGCACCTAGGTCTCATCAAGGGTTCATGGATCACTGTCTCTTGGCTTTGCCCACTGGGGTGCTGGGCATGGCTGGGCATCACTGAGCATCTCTGAGCATCCTTGAGCTTGGCAGGGCATGGCAGTCCCAGGGTCCCTTTCCCTCCACACACTGCCCCCTCATCTGCTGCTGTTTTCCTGTTATTACAGGTATCCCCTGCCAAATCCACCTCTTTCTTTCCTCAGAAGGCTGAAAATTAAATCCCATTTACAGACGTAAAATAAAAGCTAAAGTGTCCAAGTTTTTCGCCCCCCTTTGCCCTCTCCAGGGTAAGGTCTCATCCACCCCGGAGTGGAAGCAGGAAGGGGGTCCCCAGGGTCACTCTGGCCATGGGAGAAATAACAGAGCCATCCTCAGCACATGGTCCTCACCCTCAGCGGTTACCATCCCCTTCCTCTCCACAGATCACCTCCTGGCCGATGATGCAGTGGAGGATCGCAACCTCCACTCACTCTCCTCCATCGTGGAGAGCATCGCCATGGAGGACGTGGCTGTGACGTTCCAGGAGGAGCCAGTCCAAAACTGAGCCGGTGCAAGCCTGGGTGGCTCTTTGAGCTGGGAATGGGGTGGGAATCAGAAGCTGGCAGGGTCCAGCCGCTGGAAATTGTATTTACCCCTCTGGCGCCCTGGACTGCACCGCTGGAACCACCCTCCTCACCCAGTCCTTGTGAAACGCTCCTTCCCTGCCAGCTGCAAACAAACACCAGGGAGCAGGGGGACGTCAGCAGTGCCGTGGCTCCGTGAGGGCAGCGGCCCGGCGTCAGGCTCCGCTTCGCTCCCTGCGCGGGGACGATGGGGTTTTTGGGGGCCAATGTGTGCCGGCTTCGCTTGCTGATGTTTTCTTCCAAGATGCTCTTCGACCAACGTCTCCTTCTGGCCGGTGTCCCGCGGGCGCTGAGCCCTGCGGAGGCTGCCCGCGCCGTCTTTTCTACTGATCGCTGTGTGGAGTTGCCATTTGTTGGGGTTTTGGTTTTTTCTAATTATTATTTTTGCTAATTTATTTGGATTATTGTTTTTTTAAATAAAGGCATCGCGTTTGAACCGCTTGGGGCTCCCTTCGCTGCTGTTCTCCTCTTCCCCTAACTCCCAGGTTGGACCTCAGCCACTCAGGAACTGGATCACAGAATCATAGAACCACAGAATGGTTTGGGCTGGGAAGGATCTTAAAGACCACCTAGTTCCAGCCCCGCTGCAGAGGCAGGGAACCTTCACTACATCAGGTTTCTCAGGGCCCCATCCAGCCTGGCCTTCAACACTTCCAGGGATGGGGCAGCCATGCAAAGACCAGCGAGTTCATGGGTTTTGCAACTGGAGCTCAGCCCTGGACCCTGAAACCTCACGGGGAAGCTAAAGATTATTTTAAATTAACTATTTTAATTTATATTATTATACATAATAAAAAGCATATAATATATAGCAGATAATGTATTTTATATTAAGTGTTATCATAATTAATATATTAACATAGTACATTATCAATATAAATTAATAGATTCTAATGGATAATTATACTGTATATTATATATTAGATATTATATGTTTACTTTTACTATGATATATAAGAATAAGTATATATTATACATAAATATTATATATTATTCACAATGTAATATTTAATTTACATTATATAATTTTTAATAATTTTCATATTGTGCATTATTCATATATATGATATATTAATATACATGAATAGTATGTATATTATATATATTATTCATAACATAATAATTTATATATCATAGAATCATTGAATCACAGAATCATTAGAATATCTATCATAGAATCATAGACTCATAGAAGGGACCTCGAAAGATCATCCACTACAATCCCCCTTCCAGAGCAGGATCACCTAGACCAAGTCACACAGGAACACGTCCAGGCAG